>JAMPIV010022070.1:465000-507500 GCA_024509875.1 Oreohelix idahoensis
GACAGAAGTATTGAGAGAGACAGAAGTATTGAGAGAGACAGAAGTATTGAGAGAGAGACATAAGTATTGAAAAAGACAGAAGTATTGAGAGAGACAGAAGTATTGAGAGAGAGACAGAAGTATTGAGAGAGACAGAAGTATTGAGAGAGAGACAGAAGTATTGAAAAAGACAGAAGTATTGAGAGAGACAGAAGTATTGAGAGAGAGACAGAAGTATTGAGAGAGACAGAAGTATTGAGAGAGACAGAAGTATTGAGAGAGACAGAAGTATTGAGAGAGAGAGCCAGAAGTATTGAGAGAGAGCCAGAAGTATTGAGAGAGAGACATAAGTATTGAGAGAGACAGAAGTATTGAGAGAGACAGAAGTATTGAGAGAGACAGAAGTATTGAGAGAGAGAGACAGAAGTATTGAGAGAGAGCCAGAAGTATTGAGAGAGAGACATAAGTATTGAGAGAGAGCCAGAAGTATTGAGAGAGAGCCAGAAGTATTGAGAGAGAGACAGAAGTATTGAGAGAGACAGAAGTACTGAGAGAGAGAGACAGAAGTATTGAGAGAGAGAGACAGAAGTATTGAGAGAGAGAGACAGAAGTATTGAGAGAGACAGAAGTATTGAGAGAGAGAGACAGAAGTATTGAGAGAGACAGAAGTATTGAGAGAGAGAGACAGAAGTATTGAGAGAGAGACAGAAGTATTGAGAGAGAGAGCCAGAAGTATTGAGAGAGAGCCAGAAGTATTGAGAGAGAGACAGAAGTATTGAGAGAGACAGAAGTACTGAGAGAGAGAGAGACAGAAGTATTGAGAGAGACAGAAGTACTGAGAGAGAGAGAGAGACAGAAGTATTGAGAGAGACAGAAGTATTGAGAGAGAGACAGAAGTATTGAGAGAGAGCCAGAAGTATTGAGAGAGAGACAGAAGTATTGAGAGAGACAGAAGTATTGAGAGAGAGAGAGACAGAAGTATTGAGAGAGACAGAAGTACTGAGAGAGAGAGACAGAAGTATTGAGAGAGACAGAAGTATTGAGAGAGAGAGAGACAGAAGTATTGAGAGAGACAGAAGTATTGAGAGAGACAGAAGTATTGAGAGAGAGAGACAGAAGTATTGAGAGAGAGACAGAAGTATTGAGAGAGAGCCAGAAGTATTGAGAGAGACAGAAGTACTGAGAGAGAGAGACAGAAGTATTGAGAGAGACAGAAGTATTGAGAGAGAGAGACAGAAGTATTGAGAGAGACAGAAGTATTGAGAGAGAGACAGAAGTATTGAGAGAGACAGAAGTACTGAGAGAGAGAGACAGAAGTATTGAGAGAGACAGAAGTATTGAGAGAGACAGAAGTATTGAGAGAGACAGAAGTATTGAGAGAGAGCCAGAAGTATTGAGAGAGAGAGAGACAGAAGTATTGAGAGAGAGCCAGAAGTATTGAGAGAGACAGATGTATTGAGAGAGAGACAGAAGTATTGAGAGAGAGACAGAAGTATTGAGAGAGAGACAGAAGTATTGAGAGAGAGAGACAGAAGTATTGAGAGAGAGAGACAGAAGTATTGAGAGAGAGAGACAGAAGTATTGAGAGAGACAGAAGTATTGAGAGAGAGAGAGAGAGAGACAGAAGTATTGAGAGAGAGACAGAAGTATTGAGAGAGAGAGAGAGAGAGAGAGAGAGACAGAAGTATTGAGAGAGAGAGACAGAAGTATTGAGAGAGAGAGACAGAAGTATTGAGAGAGAGACAGAAGTATTGAGAGAGAGAGCCAGAAGTATTGAGAGAGACAGAAGTATTGAGAGAGAGAGAGAGAGAGAGAGAGAGAGAGAGTCAGAAGTATTGAGAGAGAGAGAGAGAGAGAGAGAGAGAGAGAGAGAGACAAGTATTGAGAGAGTCAGAAGTATTGAGAGAGAGCCAGAAGTATTGAGAGAGAGAGACAGAAGTATTGAGAGAGAGAGACAGAAGTATTGAGAGAGAGAGCCAGAAGTATTGAGAGAGAGAGACAGAAGTATTGAGAGAGAGAGACAGAAGTATTGAGAGAGAGAGAGACAGAAGTATTGAGAGAGAGAGCCAGAAGTATTGAGAGAGAGAGACAAGTATTGAGAGAGTCAGAAGTATTGAGAGAGAGCCAGAAGTATTGAGAGAGAGATAGAAGTATTGAGAGAGAGAGCAAGAAGTATTGAGAGAGAGAGAGAGCCCGAATTATTGAGAGAGAACCAGAAGTATTGAGAGAGAGAGTCAGAAGTATTGAGAGAGAGCCAGAAGTATTGAGAGAGACAGAAGTATTGAGAGAGAGAGCCAGAAGTATTGAGAGAGAGACAAGTATTGAGAGAGCCAGAAGTATTGAGAGAGAGAAACGGAAGTAGAGAGAGAGTCAGAAGTATTGAGAGAGAGAAACGGAAGTAGAGAGAGAGTCAGAAGTATTGAGAGAGAGACAGAAGTATTGAGAGAGAGAAACGGAAGTAGAGAGAGAGTCAGAAGTATTGAGAGAGAGACAGAAGTATTGAGAGAGAGACAGAAGTATTGAGAGAGACAGAAGTATTGAGAGAGAGACAGAAGTATTGAGAGAGAGGGCAAGAAGTATTGAGAGAGAGAGAGACAAGTATTGAGAGAGTTAGAAGTATTGAGAGAGAGCCAGAAGTATTGAGAGAGACAGAAGTATTGAGAGAGAGACAGAAGTATTGAGAGAGAGAGCAAGAAGTATTGAGAGAGAGAGAGACAAGTATTGAGAGAGTTAGAAGTATTGAGAGAGAGCCAGAAGTATTGAGAGAGAGACAGAAGTATTGAGAGAGAGCCAGAAGTATTGAGAGAGAGACAGAAGTATTGAGAGAGAGCCAGAAGTATTGAGAGAGAGCCAGAAGTATTGAGAGAGACAGAAGTATTGAGAGAGAGAGAGCCAGAAGTATTGAGAGAGAGACAGAAGTATTGAGAGAGAGAGACAGAAGTATTGAGAGAGAGACAGAAGTATTGAGAGAGAGAGCCAGAAGTATTGAGAGAGACAGAAGTATTGAGAGAGAGACAGAAGTATTGAGAGAGAGAGCAAGAAGTATTGAGAGAGAGAGAGACAAGTATTGAGAGAGAGACAGAAGTATTGAGAGAGAGAGCCAGAAGTATTGAGAGAGACAGAAGTATTGAGAGAGAGACAGAAGTATTGAGAGAGAGAGCAAGAAGTATTGAGAGAGAGAGAGAGACAAGTATTGAGAGAGTCAGAAGTATTGAGAGAGCCAGAAGTATTGAGAGAGAGACAGAAGTATTGAGAGAGAGAGCCAGAAGTATTGAGAGAGAGACAGAAGTATTGAGAGAGAGAGACAGAAGTATTGAGAGAGAGAGACTGAAGTATTGAGAGAGAGAGACTGAAGTATTGAGAGAGCCAGAAGTATTGAGAGAGCCAGAAGTATTGAGAGAGAGAGAGAAAGAAGTATTGAGAGAGAGACAGAAGTATTGAGAGAGAGAGAGCCAGAAGTATTGACAGAGAGACAGAAGTATTGATAGAGAGAGAGACAGAAGTATTGAGAGAGAGACAGAAGTATTGAGAGAGAGAGACAGAAGTATTGAGAGAGAGAGCCAGAAGTATTGAGAGAGAGAGCCAGAAGTATTGAGAGAGAGACAGAAGTATTGAGAGAGAGCCTGAAGTGTTGAGAGAGAGCCAGAAGTATTGAGAGAGACAGAAGTATTGAGAGAGAGACAGAAGTATTGAGAGAGACAGAAGTATTGAGAGAGAGACAGAAGTATTGAGAGAGAGACAGAAGTATTGAGAGAGAGACAGAAGTATTGAAAAAGACAGAAGTATTGAGAGAGAGACAGAAGTATTGAAAAAGACAGAAGTATTGAGAGAGACAGAAGTATTGAGAGAGAGACAGAAGTATTGAGAGAGACAGAAGTATTGAGAGAGAGAGCCAGAAGTATTGAGAGAGAGACAGAAGTATTGAGAGAGAGCCAGAAGTATTGAGAGAGAGACAGAAGTATTGAGAGAGAGCCAGAAGTATTGAGAGAGAGCCAGAAGTATTGAGAGAGAGACAGAAGTATTGAGAGAGACAGAAGTACTGAGAGAGAGAGACAGAAGTATTGAGAGAGACAGAAGTATTGAGAGAGAGAGACAGAAGTATTGAGAGAGACAGAAGTATTGAGAGAGAGAGACAGAAGTATTGAGAGAGACAGAAGTATTGAGAGAGAGAGACAGAAGTATTGAGAGAGAGACAGAAGTATTGAGAGAGAGAGCCAGAAGTATTGAGAGAGAGCCAGAAGTATTGAGATAGAGACAGAAGTATTGAGAGAGACAGAAGTACTGAGAGAGAGAGAGACAGAAGTACTGAGAGAGACAGAAGTACTGAGAGAGAGAGACAGAAGTATTGAGAGAGACAGAAGTATTGAGAGAGAGACAGAAGTATTGAGAGAGAGCCAGAAGTATTGAGAGAGAGAGACAGAAGTATTGAGAGAGACAGAAGTACTGAGAGAGAGAGACAGAAGTATTGAGAGAGAGAGACAGAAGTATTGAGAGAGAGAGACAGAAGTATTGAGAGAGACAGAAGTATTGAGAGAGAGAGACAGAAGTATTGAGAGAGAGACAGAAGTATTGAGAGAGACAGAAGTATTGAGAGAGACAGAGGTAGAGAGAGAGAGAGAGAGAAAGAGAGAGAGACAGAAGTATTGAGAGAGAGAGACAGAAGTATTGAGAGAGACAGAAGTATTGAGAGAGAGCCAGAAGTATTGAGAGAGAGACAGAAGTACTGAGAGAGAGAGACAGAAGTATTGAGAGAGACAGAAGTATTGAGAGAGAGAGACAGAAGTATTGAGAGAGACAGAAGTATTGAGAGAGAGACAGAAGTATTGAGAGAGACAGAAGTACTGAGAGAGAGAGACAGAAGTATTGAGAGAGACATGGAAGATGAGAGATTGAGAGAGAGAGACAGAAGTAAATTGGGGAAGAGAGAGAGAAGAATAGAGAGAGAGCCAGAAGTAGAGAGAGAGAGAGACAGAAGTAGTAGAGAGAGACAGAAGTATTGAGAGAGACAGATGTATTGAGAGAGAGACAGAAGTATTGAGAGAGAGACAGAAGTATTGAGAGAGAGAGACAGAAGTATTGAGAGAGAGCCATAAGTATTGAGAGAGACAGATGTATTGAGAGAGAGACAGAAGTATTGAGAGAGAGACAGAAGTATTGAGAGAGAGAGACAGAGAGAGAGAGAGAGAGAAGTATTGAGAGAGAGAGACATAGAGAGAGAGAGAGAGAAGAAAAGAGAGAGAGACAGAAGTATTGAGAGAGACAGAAGGAGGAGAGAGAGAGAGAGAGAGAGAGAGAGAGAGAGAGAGAGAGAGAGAGAGAGAGAGAGAGAGAGAGGAAGAGGGGAGAGAGAAAAGTATTGAGAGAGAGAGCCAGAAGTATTGAGAGAGAGAGACAAGTATTGAGAGAGTCAGAAGTATTGAGAGAGAGCCAGAAGTATTGAGAGAGAGACAGAAGTATTGAGAGAGAGAGCAAGAAGTATTGAGAGAGAGAGAGCCAGAAGTATTGAGAGAGAACCAGAAGTATTGAGAGAGAGAGTCAGAAGTATTGAGAGAGAGAGCCAGAAGTATTGAGAGAGAGAGACAAGTATTGAGAGAGCCAGAAGTATTGAGAGAGAGAGTCAGAAATATTGAGAGAGAAAGCCAGAAGTATTGAGAGAGAGAGACAGAAGTATTGAGAGAGAGAGAGACAGAAGTATTGAGAGAGAGAGAGACAGAAGTATTGAGAGAGAGCCAGAAGTATTGAGAGAGAGAGAGACAGAAGTATTGAGAGAGAGAGAGAGCCAGAAGTATTGAGAGAGAGATAGAAGTATTGAGAGAGAGAGCAAGAAGTATTGAGAGAGAGAGAGAGCCAGAAGTATTGAGAGAGAACCAGAAGTATTGAGAGAGAGAGTCAGAAGTATTGAGAGAGAGAGCCAGAAGTATTGAGAGAGAGAGACAAGTATTGAGAGAGCCAGAAGTATTGAGAGAGAGAAACGGAAGTAGAGAGAGAGTCAGAAGTATTGAGAGAGAGAAACGGAAGTAGAGAGAGAGTCAGAAGTATTGAGAGAGAGAGCCAGAAGTATTGAGAGAAGAGAGAGAGAAAGAGAGAAGTATTGAGAGAGAGACAGAAGTATTGAGAGAGAGACAGAAGTATTGAGAGAGACAGAAGTATTGAGAGAGAGACAGAAGTATTGAGAGAGAGAGCAAGAAGTATTGAGAGAGAGAGAGACAAGTATTGAGAGAGCCAGAAGTATTGAGAGAGAGAGACAGAAGTATTGAGAGAGAGACAGAAGTATTGAGAGAGAGACAGAAGTATTGAGAGAGAGAGCAAGAAGTATTGAGAGAGAGAGAGACAAGTATTGAGAGAGTTAGAAGTATTGAGAGAGAGCCAGAAGTATTGAGAGAGAGACAGAAGTATTGAGAGAGAGAGAAGGAGTGAGAGAGAGCCAGAAGTATTGAGAGAGAGCCAGAAGTAGTGAGAGAGCCAGAAGTAATGAGAGCGCGAGACAGAAGTGATTGAGAGAGAGACAGAAGTATGAAGAGAGAGAGCCAGAAGAAGAGGAGGAGAGAGAGACAGAAGTATTGAGAGAGAGGGAGGAGAAGGAGGGGGGAGGAAGAAGTATTGAGAGAGAGACAGAAGTATTGAGAGAGAGAGACAGAAGTATTGAGAGAGAGAGACAGAAGTATTGAGAGAGAGCCAGAAGTATTGAGAGAGAGAGCCAGAAGTATTGAGAGAGAGACAGAAGTATTGAGAGAGAGAGACAGAAGTATTGAGAGAGAGACAGAAGTATTGAGAGAGAGAGAGACAGAAGTATTGAGAGAGAGAGACAGAAGTATTGAGAGAGAGAGACAGAAGTATTGAGAGAGAGACAGAAGTATTGAGAGAGAGAGAGCCAGAAGTATTGAGAGAGACAGAAGTATTGAGAGAGAGACAGAAGTATTGAGAGAGAGCCAGAAGTATTGAGGAGAAGAGAGGAGAAAAAGTAATGAGAGAGAGACAGAAGTAGAGAGAGAGAGAGAGAGAAGTATTGAGAGAGAGAGACAGAAGTATTGAGAGAGAGACAGAAGTATTGAGAGAGAGAGCCAGAAGTATTGAGAGAGACAGAAGTATTGAGAGAGAGACAGAAGTATTGAGAGAGAGAGCAAGAAGTATTGAGAGAGAGAGAGACAAGTATTGAGAGAGTCAGAAGTATTGAGAGAGAGAGACAGAAGTATTGAGAGAGAGAGACAGAAGTATTGAGAGAGAGACAGAAGTATTGAGAGAGAGAGAGCCAGAAGTATTGAGAGAGACAGAAGTATTGAGAGAGAGACAGAAAGAGTGAGAGAGCAAGAAAGTATTGAGAGAGAGAGAGAGACAAGTATTGAGAGAGTCAGAAAAGTATTGAGAGAGAGCAAGAAGTATTGAGAGAGAGAGAGACAAGTATTGAGAGAGAGAGAGAGCCAGAAGTATTGAGAGAGAGACAGAAGTATTGAGAGAGAGAGACAGAAGTATTGAGAGAGAGAGACTGAAGTATTGAGAGAGAGAGACTGAAGTATTGAGAGAGCCAGAAGTATTGAGAGAGCCAGAAGTATTGAGAGAGAGAAAGAAGTATTGAGAGAGAGAGAGCCAGAAGTATTGAGAGAGAGACAGAAGTATTGATAGAGAGAGAGACAGAAGTATTGAGAGAGAGAGACAGAAGTATTGAGAGAGAGAGCCAGAAGTATTGAGAGAGAGAGCCAGAAGTATTGAGAGAGAGAGAGCCAGAAGTATTGAAAGAGAGACAGAAGTATTGAGAGAGAGAGACAGAAGTATTGAGAGAGAGACAGAAGTATTGAGAGAGAGACAGAAGTATTGAGAGAGAGAGAGCCAGAAGTATTCAGAAAGAGACAGAAGTATTGAGAGAGAGAGCCAGAAGTATTGAGAGAGAGAGACAGAAGTATTGAGAGAGCCAGAAGTATTGAGAGAGTGAGTCAGAAGTATTGAGAGAGAGAGACAGAAGTATTGAGAGAGCCAGAAGTATTGAGAGAGAGAGAGAGAGAGAGAGAGAGAGAGAGAGAGAGAGAGAGAGAGAGAGAGAGAGAGAGAGAAGTATTGAGAGAGCCAGAAGTATTGAGAGAGAGAGCCAGAAGTATTGAGAGAGAGCCAGAAGTATTGAGAGAGAGAGACAGAAGTATTGAGAGAGCCAGAAGTATTGAGAGAGAGCCAGAAGTATTGAGAGAGAGCCAGAAGTATTGAGAGAGAGACAGAAGTATTGAGAGAGAGAGCCAGAAGTATTGAGAGAGAGCCAGAAGTATTGAGAGAGAGACAGAAGTATTGAGAGAGCCAGAAGTATTGAGAGAGCCAGAAGTATTGAGAGAGCCAGAAGCATTGAGAAGAGAGACAAGTATTGAGAGAGAGAGACAGAAGTATTGAGAGAGAGAGCCAGAAGTATTGAGAGAGAGAGAGCCAGAAGTATTGAGAGAGAGCCAGAAGTATTGAGAGAGAGAGCCAGAAGTATTGAGAGAGAGCCAGAAGTATTGAGAGAGAGAGACAGACAGACAGACAGACAGACAGACAGACAGAAGTATTGAGAGAGAAGTATTGAGAGAGAGAGACAGAAGTATTGAGAGAGAGAGCCAGAAGTATTGAGAGAGAGAGAGCCAGAAGTATTGAGAGAGAGAGACAGAAGTATTGAGAGAGAGACAGAAGTATTGAGAGAGAGACAGAAGTATTGAGAGAGAGACAGAAGTATTGAGAGAGAGCCAGAAGTATTGAGAGAGAGAGACAGAAGTATTGAGAGAGAGACAGAAGTATTGAGAGAGAGAGACAGAAGTATTGAGAGAGAGACAGAAGTATTGAGAGAGAGAGACAGAAGTATTGAGAGAGAGACAGAAGTATTGAGAGAGAGCCAGAAGTATTGAGAGAGAGACAGAAGTATTGAGAGAGAGAGCCAGAAGTATTGAGAGAGAGACAGAAGTATTGAGAGAGACAGAAGTATTGAGAGAGAGACAGAAGTATTGAGAGAGAGAGAAGTATTGAGAGAGAGAGAAGTATTGAGAGAGAGAGACAGAAGTATTGAGAGAGAGACAGAAGTATTGAGAGAGACAGAAGTATTGAGAGAGAGAGACAGAAGTATTGAGAGAGAGCCAGAAGTATTGAGAGAGAGACAGAAGTATTGAGAGAGAGAGCCAGAAGTATTGAGAGAGAGAGAGAGCCCGAATTATTGAGAGAGAACCAGAAGTATTGAGAGAGAGCAAGAAGTATTGAGAGAGAGTCAGAAGTAATGAGAGAGCCAGAAGTATTGAGAGAGAGAGTCAGAAGTATTGATAGAGAGAGCCATAAGTATTGAAAGAGCCAGAAGTATTGAGAGAGAGAGCCAGCAGTATTGAGAGAGAGCCAGAAGTATTGAGAGAGAGAGTCAGAAGTATTGAGAGAGAGACAGAAGTATTGAGAGAGAGAGACAGAAGTAGAGACAGAGAGCCAGAAGTATTGAGAGAGAGAGTCAGAAGTAGAGACAGAGAGTCAGAAGTATTGAGTGAGAGAGCCAGAAGGAGACAGAGAGTCAGAAGAATTGAGAGAGAGAGCCAGAAGTAGAGACAGAGAGTCAGAAGTATTGAGAGAGAGAGAGTCAGAAGTAGAGAGAGAGAGCCAGAAGTAGAGACAGAGAGCCAGAAGAATTGAGAGAGAGAGAGAGTCAGAAGTATTGAGAGAGAGAGAGCCAGAAGTAGAGACAGAGAGTCAGAAGAATTGAGAGAGAGCCAGAAGTATTGAGAGAGAGAGAGTCAGAAGTAGAGAGAGAGAGCCAGAAGTAGAGACAGAGAGCCAGAAGTATTGAGAGAGAGAGAGCCAGAAGTATTGAGAGAGAGAGAGTCAGAAGTAGAGAGAGAGAGCCAGAAGTAGAGACAGAGAGCCAGAAGTATTGAGAGAGAGAGAGTCAGAAGTATTGAGAGAGAGAGAGAGCCAGAAGTAGAGACAGAGAGTCAGAAGAATTGAGAGAGAGAGAGCCAGAAGTAGAGACAGAGAGTCAGAAGTATTGAGAGAGAGAGTCAGAAGTAGAGACAGAGAGTCAGAAGTATTGAGAGAGAGAGAGCCAGAAGTAGAGACAGAGAGTCAGAAGTATTGAGAGAGAGAGCCAGAAGTAGAGACAGAGAGTCAGAAGAATTGAGAGAGAGAGAGCCAGAAGTAGAGACAGAGAGCCAGAAGTATTGAGAGAGAGAGAGAGTCAGAAGTATTGAGAGAGAGAGCCAGAAGTATTGAGAGAGAGAGAGTCAGAAGTATTGAGAGAGAGAGAGCCAGAAGTAGAGACAGAGAGTCAGAAGTATTGAGAGAGAGAGAGCCAGAAGTAGAGACAGAGAGTCAGAAGTATTGAGAGAGAGAGAGCCAGAAGTAGAGACAGAGAGCCAGAAGAATTGAGAGAGAGAGAGAGTCAGAAGTATTGAGAGAGAGAGAGCCAGAAGTATTGAGAGAGAGAGAGTCAGAAGTATTGAGAGAGAGAGAGCCAGAAGTAGAGACAGAGAGTCAGAAGAATTGAGAGAGAGCCAGAAGTATTGAGAGAGAGAGAGTCAGAAGTAGAGAGAGAGAGCCAGAAGTATTGAAAGAGAGAGACAGAAGTAATGAGAGAGAGCCAGAAGTAATGAGAGAGGAATGAAGACAGCAGTACGTGTTAGTCACTTATCACCCTTCAACTCTCCAAGGAGACCAGGCCTTCAACACACTCACGCCAAGTCTTCATGTCTTGTCCCACCTGCTCAAGGTATTTCCGTATATTCTCCTGTATGCCTTTCTCTCCTGTCTCCAGTTCTCTTCTCCATGTGTTTTTCAGTCTTCATCTACATCTCTTTTCCCAGGTGTTCCAAAATAAGGACTGCCTTGTAATGCTATCTGTAGATTTCCTCAATCCATCGCCATGTTGTCACCTGATGTTCCACTGGCGCACGTCTGGTTCTTGTCATCAGTTCCACATTGGTGATCTTGTTATACGTTTTAAAACCTATCGAAATAGGCCTGATCAACGACACTTGGTACTGTTTAGTTATGTTTATTATTTATTATACAAGGATATTTTAACAACCTCCGAAACCTCTCGAATATATATATATATATATATATATATATATATATATATATATATATATATATATATATATATATATATATATATATATATATATATATATATATATATATATATATATATATTACCCAGGAATAAACTACATCTTTCAAGTAACGGAGTTGTTATATAATTACAATAAAAGGCTCTTTATTTGCCCCCATTTAAACACCAAGCACCATTCGGACAATACAAAGAGGTTACATAAGACTGTTTAACTTGGTAAGTTCGCACGAGTACAATTTACGGAAGTCGTAAAATACGCTGTGTAAACATTTACCTCGACTATCGATCTCTCGTGAACAGAGGGCGGATAACTAGTCACAAATGAACTTGCATTTTTGTGTATCCAGTGCTTCTGTAGTGGAGTATCACGTGCTTGTGTAGTGGAGTATCACAAGAAATATAATTCACTATCACTTGATTTGGACTCCCCAGGATAAAAGAGATAACGTGAGACCACATAAGACATGAAGAGAGCTGCAGACAGGCATGAAAGGGGGATAACGATGACAAGACTTTGAATTGATGACACGTGACAAGAAGTTTGTTGAAGGCTTATGCCCCTTACGGCGCTGAAAGATGATGATGATGATGTCCACTTTTAATTCCAATAATAAATGCGCTACCTAGTTTAATGTTCTGTATTTGTGTTGTTGGTCCTTTCAATCAATCTTTATGTCAATGTTTTTTTTTTAAATTGTTACTGGGATGTATGCGAGTACGTATGTTTCGCAGGTTTACGTCGTTATAGTAGCAAACCGAGCATAGAGAAATTAGAGCGCCTGATACTCGATGTAAAGTTACCGGGTTAAAACCTGGTAGCATCACGCTCCAGTCTATTCAACTGTAAACAGGTAATGACTGATCCTAAGCTAGGTAAGACAAAAGCAGCGAGTAAGGAAACTTGTCATCAAACCTCATTAAGCTGGTGCCTAGTATTGTGCTCTCTAACACTTCACACCCCTACCCCAGTGTTCGCTATGGGACTATAATTGCCTTATGGCAAAACAATATTCGTCCTTTTTCTCAGTGTTCTTTCCTCGTGGTTTTACTGTGACGTAGAATGGAAATATTGATACAGTAATCTGACAGCCTTTGCTTTCCCATTTAGTGTCTACCATTGGCTAAGCCAAACCACGCAATTTTCTGTTTGTATGACTCACCTTTGAATCGACACCAGTGGCGGCTTTCTTTAATGAGCTGTTGAGCTGCAGCACTCCCTAAGAAAAGGACTGCATACTGCTGTTTCTACTACATTATAATACATAATACGGACAGACCAAAAAATTGAGGTTACACCGGAAGGGTTAAATACAAACAAACAAAAATAAATTATCTAACACCATATTGGGGAAAGTGCTGCAAACGATTACAGCTCAAGTGACCTTGACCTCTTATAAGCGAATGCTTGTCATACATACAGCTAGAGGCGAACTACGATTGGTTTGAATTTTTTAACCAGAGCTGCAGCCAACCACAGCTCAAGTGCAATGAGCAAATTAAAGGGAAGTTACAATGACAATTTTAAACACGAGAAATAGCAGCATACATGTCCGTGTAACCGGTTTGAGACTCGGGAAGCTGCTATGACTGACAATGATTACTCCTAGTTGCAGTAAACTTTTAAAATAACTTTTCAGAACTTCTTGACAGATTTTAGATGAGATAAGACACTAATCATTTGTGTCTGGGTTGATATTTCACATGGTGGTCACAATTTGTGAGTATTATGTATAGCATTTTAAATGAATGAACAGTGCAGCACCCCCAATGACAACCCCCTGGAACCGCCACTGATCGACACCCTTTTTCTGGGAACATAACAACAGAGTTGTGTACCAACTTTTCGCAACCCGCCAGTCTTAACAAGGGGAGCGAATCACTTTTGTTTACCTGAGTTTCTCACGCGAGCTGATTTGCCAATTATCGGTCATTAGTGGGACGTGCGTAGAAATAACGGACTGTTGAAGAGATACAGGGGCGATAATATTTTCCCGACCACCTTTGATGTTCGTACGTTTCAGGGGGAGGTAAATGATTGATCTGCGGAAAGGGGACGTAATCTAAGAGGCCCGTGCACGGCAAAAACTTCTGATGTCGGTCAGCATCGCTGAGTAGAATGAACGAACAAACCTTTGATCCGAACAAACCTTTGATCCGGGAAACGCAATTTCCTGATTTCTCTACTATACAGAAGGTGCGAATTGTAACATCTTCTAGTGAGAAGAACACCATGATCTGTATATATACCGCGCTCTCTCAAATTCAGTTATTAGGATAATCTAACATGCCAGACTAGAACCTTTCTTCGCTAAATGTGTTAAATTGTCTCGTGGGGATTTCAATTTCTGATTTGTGGTAATAGAAATTGTGCTTAAATGTTAGGATGTGTTAAGTTTACCATTTTAATTCACTGTAATTCCTTAGCGTTTAAAACTAGTGCACCTCACGGTAGAAGGGGAACGACTAAGTAAGTAAGTAAGTTAAAACTAGTGAAATAACCTAACACGTAGATATTTTCTTACCAGTCGTTCAGTGTAATGTAATTTCAAACACCCCACTTTTCTTACACAAGAAGATACGGCTTAGCTGACTGAGATTATTACGTGTGACGGATGAGTGACCGAATAAAATTCGCATTATATTTCATTGTGTGAAATTATATAAGTGACTAGAGTTAATGTTATGTGACAAAACAATAGATGCCGACAAATAGCTAGTAGTGGCAGGCGATTTTGTTAAAGTGCGCGTATGGATAAAGTAAATAATAATCGACTTTGTGCGCTGTTCATTTTCTCGCTGGCAATAACGGGGGAGGGCGCATACTTTTTCCCGACATGCCATAGCGGAAAACTTACGGGTGGATAGGATAGTAGCAGTTTTTTTCATAAATGTTCTTTTCTTCCTAATATAGCACCTGATCAAAACCAGCGGCCAGTGGTCTTACTTGCCAGTACCATTATTATTATTTTGGGTCTTCGATTTTTGGACTAGTTCGGTCCTCTTTCTTCATTTAGTGAAGGATTAATGGTGTCTTCTTTGTGGCTACAAGTCCCAAGTTCCTTCGTGAACCGGTTGGGCCCAAGAGACCAATAAACATTAATATTAAATCGTAACTGGACTGTACATTACCTAGAATTATTTATTCAATTTTTCCAGCCCACTGGGCATACGAAAGAACATATTCCTGACGTTTAATAGACGTAGCAATGGAGTAATCCAGAAAACTAAGCTGTTTCAAAATCGGCACTCACCATAGAGCCAGCCGATAGGATTTACCATCCCCATCATTTTTTTTTACATATTGTAACATTTGTCTTAGCAACCAGATGCTTAGCAATACAGGAATTACTTTTCTCCTTTTGCAACTGTGAACGTCCAGAGCACGTCTTGCTTCAGAAACTATTTGCAGTGACAATGGTTTCATCCAGGGAAAATTAAACCACCAAATTTGGCGTCCACCTTGTAATTATTATTCGATATATAGGCTGGACTGGGGCCATATTTGGGCAACCCACCTGATAGTATAGGGTCAGGAACTATTGTAATTTTTTTCAAGGGATATCAACACCACAAGTGGGTAAGCAAGAGTGTTGTGGCCACGCATGACAGAGAGAGAGAGTGAAGATTTTCCTTTGTTACAATCATTGTACTAACTTCTTTTTTTATTTCGCTAAACTGTGTACTTTACTGAGTAGTAATTTAGTGGGGAACTTGTTCTTCACAGTCTATTCTGTAACCTAGTGCTTATCTTTGACCTTTGGGTTATTAACTTCTTTTGGGATCCTTTCTCTACAAGGGGAGGGCACTCATTCGGCTATTTTTCATATATCTGTAAACATGATTTTATTGATTTCTCTATATGTTTGATGTTGTAAAAGGTTTAATGATAATAAACAACAAAAAGAACTTAAACTTGTGAGTTGTTCAGACCCATACCCAATTAACCATAGTTTTTTTTCACGTTTGTGTGTCTTGTTGTCACATAAGTGTGTGTGGGTGTGTTTGGTGTAACTTATATTTCCTATAGGGAGAGAAAGGTTGTCTGGTACTAAAATATAGTCGTATAGATAGGCTGGACTAGAGAAACTACTCTTCCCAGAGACAGATCTTCCTCTTACACTAATCCCTTGTGAAAATCTATTTCTTACACCTTTATTCTCACATAGTCACCACTATCACCTCTGCTGAGACGGGACCATAAATATCTTCTAACCTATCTAAATATTTATGACAGTTTGGTGTCAACAGTTCCTTGAAATTTTATCATTCATCATTTACCCTTCATGTCGTGTCGTCTGCTTTTCTAAAATATCTTAATTTACAAGCACTCCCCCATCCTTTAGGTTATGTCCACATGTGACATCAACTGTCACCGTCAAGCAGGTATTATGTGTCAGTCCAAGATCTGGAATCCCTAAAACGAGAGAGAGAAACAGACAGACAGACAGACAGACAGAGAGAGAGACAGACAGAGAGAGAGAGACAGAGAGACAGACAGACCTTGAACAAATGGGACAGTAAAGGAAGGAGCCTTAGGAAGCTAAAGGTGATGGTGATGTATAAGCTTCTCACTGCAGAACTGTCAAATAGGACAAGTCGTATAACCAGAATAGAGTCAGGTAAGGCTTTCACAAGTAGTTTTTCTCACATACATGGGCTGGGTGATGGGACAGAGCCCACGGTTATCCTCTCTGAGGAAACACAGAAAGAATGTGACTACTAATCCCTCATGCATGTCGTATTAGGCGACTAAAATGCAAAGTGCATGAGTGCTGGCAACCGCATCGTGTAAAGAACACTAATACGAACGCCACCACTGCAAAAGTTCATGAATGATTTAGTGTAGGCTTCCTGCAAGGAGATCGGTTGTGTTGGTGGTTGTGATTTAGTGTAGGCTTCCTGCGAGGAGATCGGTTGTGTTGGTGGTTGTGATTTAGTGTAGGCTTCCTGCGAGGAGATCGGTTGTGTTGGTGGTTGTGATTTAGTGTAGGCTTCCTGCGAGGAGATCGGTTGTGTTGGTGGTTGTGATTTAGTGTAGGCTTCCTGCGAGGAGATCGGTTGTGTTGGTGGTTGTGATTTAGTGTAGGCTTCCTGCGAGGAGATCGGTTGTGTTGGTGGTTGTGATTTAGTGTAGGCTTCCTGCGAGGAGATCGGTTGTGTTGGTGGTTGTGATTTAGTGTAGGCTTCCTGCAAGGACATCGGTTGTGTTGTTGGTTGTGATTTAGTGTAGGCTTCCTGCGAGGAGATCGGTTGTGTTGGTGGTTGTGATTTAGTGTAGGCTTCCTGCAAGGACATCAGTTGTGTTGTTGGTTGTGATTTAGTGTAGGCTTCCTGCGAGGAGATCGGTTGTGTTGGTGGTTGTGATTTAGTGTAGGCTTCCTGCGAGGAGATCGGTTGTGTTGGTGGTTGTGATTTAGTGTAGGCTTCCTGCAAGGAGATCGGTTGTGTTGGTGGTTGTGATTTAGTGTAGGCTTCCTGCGAGGAGATCGGTTGAGTTGGGGGTTGTGATTTAGTGTAGGCTTCCTGCAAGGAGATCGGTTGTGTTGGTGGTTGTGATTTAGTGTAGGCTTCCTGCAAGGAGATCGGTTGTGTTGGTGGTTGTGATTTAGTGTAGGCTTCCTGCAAGGAGATCGGTTGTGTTGGTGGTTGTGATTTAGTGTAGGCTTCCTGCAAGGAGATCGGTTGTGTTGGTGGTTGTGATTTAGTGTAGGCTTCCTGCGAGGAGATCGGTTGTGTTGGTGGTTGTGATTTAGTGTAGGCTTCCTGCAAGGAGATCGGTTGTGTTGGTGGTTGTGATTTAGTGTAGGCTTCCTGCAAGGAGATCGGTTGTGTTGGTGGTTGTGATTTAGTGTAGGCTTCCTGCAAGGAAATCGGTTGTGTTGGTGGTTGTGATTTAGTGTAGGCTTCCTGCAAGGAGATCGGTTGTGTTGGTGGTTGTGATTTAGTGTAGGCTTCCTGCAAGGAGATCGGTTGTGTTGGTGGTTGTGATTTAGTGTAGGCTTCCTGCAAGGAGATCGGTTGTGTTGGTGGTTGTGATTTAGTGTAGGCTTCCTACAAGGAGATCGGTTGTGTTGGTGGTTGCATGATGCATATGGAGTGAACCTGGAAATGACTAATGGGACAGAGGAAGGAACATACTAGATATGTGATAACATCGTGAGTTTTGCTTTTGATGATGACCTATGTCTTCTTTCACATTAACAACAGACCATGCATGAAAAGACTAGTAATGTAAACAATACAACAATACAAAGACAAATACGTTACAGACAAACATATACGATAAAGATTATTCTTATTTTCAACCCCAGGGATATCGAGTTTTCACTCTTTTGTCCTTGCGGCAAATAGGGATGTTGTTTAGGCTTTCTTGCAACAGTCCCAGAGGACTTCCCCAATTCATCAGGCACAGTTGGTGGAGGTCACACCAGCCCACTAATTGGCGGATGTGCAATGCCACGAGAAGAACGGTCCTCTACCCTGCTAGGGGGTCTATACGATAAAGATCAATGCCCATGAAACTGAAGAAGTGCATGTCTTTAACTGTCTATAAAAACTTTGGCAAACTGCTGCTTTTTTTTTCGTTGTCTGCTGTCTCATTTCCTTCTATTTCCACACACGAAGGTATTCATGCTTATAGTACTGTGCAGATTCTATTATTTAAATATGTATTGAGTTGAAGTATTTCCTCTGATATGTCAGGTCGGCTAGACTGAAGTATGTTTCTTAGTCCTTGAATTGCTGGCAGTAAGGTTCGTTAGAATTGTTAGCTTTTTATGTGTATTATCTGCCACTAATTCTAGTGTATTTGTTATTGCCACCATCTCTGCTGCAAAGGTAAACGTGTTTAACTTCAGTGCTGGGATGTGCCTATACTAAGGTAGTCAGTGTTACGCACAAATAATTACTTTTTTCCAAAGTCTTTGTATGATCGTTTTTCGTATGTATGATCATTATTTGACTGAAATGCATGTTATATATATTTTATGGTCAAAGGGACAGAACCCGATATATCGATACTGCTATTTTTTATGAGTTTACCTCCTCTTGTATAGAGACACGTTCGGTCTATAATGTCTTGAACGAAGCGTGACCATATCTCCTTATTTGGTAGTATCAGTCAACTGTTGTAGATGTTTGAAACCTTTCTTAACGCTTCTGTTCATGTCCATAAAAGGCGCGACTGTGTAAGACTTTTATCTCGAATGTTCTTAGAATCGTCTTATTGTGAACAGCGACTCAGAGATTGTCACTCTGCGCATGTCTCGACTTGGTTGTCGTTTGTTGTTCCGCCCAGGTCGGGCAGTTGAGAAATGGACTGATTAGCGAGCGGACGCGACTGCGTCTTGTGATTCTCTGAGGGAAATACATTGTCTTTGTGAGTTAGTTAGCTAACTAGACTATTTCCCCGTATTATTCAAGCCTGCCTGGAGGCATATGTTCATGGTTGATTTTCCGAAATAAGGTAATTCCTCTTGTATCGAACTTTAGGCTATCATCTAGAGGTTCGTCATTTTGTCGCCTTTTTGCTCGCCTGTGTGATTCAAAATGGAGAGGTACTTTGACTAGGATTAAGTCATCGGTATCTTTATACCTGAACTAGTTATATATCTATGGGTCGCTCTAGACCAACAAGACTATTGTCTGTGTTCCAGGATTCGTTATATCAGAGATCACGTCCAAGTCAGATGGTTAGACTTAGGAAGGTTATAAAGGTCGAGCTGACCTGTAATCCATGTATGCTACTCACGTGCAGACAGTAAACGGACGTATTGTATACATCTGATCTGCTAGCATCAGGAAGGAATAATTATTATTGTCTATGAACATTAAGGATCTGCAGCGGACCACGGTTGCAGAAGTTATATGTATTATTTATCAAGCTTCGCTATTTTTTTTTTTTTTTTTTTTTTTTTTTTTTTTGCGTTCGCCCGCTAATACTCGAGGCGAAATCTCAGGTTATCATTTATGTCTAACCTGACATTGATTTTACGTGAGTATCCCTTTATTTCTTGTACAGAGACAAATGTCCCTCGCCATTCAGGCAAATACTCGCCGATTTCGGAGGTACCCATTGCAGCTGGGTCGGCTCAGGAGCCGCCAGTCCCTGGTCGACGACACTTCTTCAAATGTCCTCGCCAGGTCTCGAGTTAATCCAGTCCAAATCCCGGTCGACGAAAAATCCTCAAATGCCGTCGCCCGGGTTTGATCCTGTATCACCCGGTCGCCAGAGCGGTGTTGTAACCACTACGCTAGCGCGGCTCCCTAAGCTTCGCTATGATATTTGTTTTCCATACAACTATTGAGTATTGACTCCTACATGACTGTCAGTTAACATGAGTTTGAATGCTGCATTCGTTATACTATGCTGATGATAACATAAGTATCACGACTGTTTTGTGGCGTGCAATAAATGGTATAAACCTAAAGCGAAGTTACCATTTTTATGACTCTACACGTCATGTTGCCTGTGGTGTACCCTGAACTGTTCTACTGCAACACACACACCGCAACAATCTAAACCAGATAAGACACCCACATCTTGCATTGTAATACCTGGTGTCGATAGAGGTGGTAATTTGACGGCATCCTAATTCCACCCTTATCAATTCATGGTGGCCAATAGTTGGTTTATTCTGGTACCAACTCTCAAGGGGGTCAACAAACCCAGACATCATCAGCAGACTACAAGACAACATTGCAGTTGCTATTCATCACCTTTGATGAAATTTTTTGAAAGACGCAGCAGTACTGACAGTTGTTGATATTTTGAAACTACCCGGCGCTGCTCGGCGGTATTGAAGTTTGTCTACAAATAGAAGGACAAGTACCGAGCGAATGGATTTCCTGATCTGTTGAGAAGAAGGACAAGTGCCGTAACAACTGTTCCGGTCTCAGAATTACTGTTGCAGATTCAGAAGGTCAAGTTCAGAAGCTGTTTCCTGTCAGAAGCTGTTTCCTGTTAGAAGCTCATTTCCTTCGTCATGGCAGTTTACGAGAGCAGATATGGATCAACGTTGGATCATTGTCCTAAGAATGCTGATCACATCCTGTTCTGAACTGTGCTGACGTTGTGGATACATAGAAGTTAAGTGGCCTGTTTTGTTTGTGAACTGTGCCCTTATGTTCTAACTGAGCCTTCTGTCTATCACATTTTTCGCACTTTTTATATGTTTACATGTTATATGTTATTTGTGTTTGAATTTTTATATGTTTATATTTCTGCGGGTTTTCTCGGTTGGGCGGTGTCTTTCAGTAGATGATACCACGTCACAGAGGTTCTACTGTTAGCGTTTTCGTTAGGGACTGTGCGAATTTCCTACTGTGAAATTTGCTAGCGACAATCGTTGCTATATCTGTTTAGTTGTGACGAGTTGTGCTTTATTTTCGTTTTTTTTATATTTTTTTTTTTTGTTTCTCTCTTTCTTTCTGTTTTTTAGTTTCGATTTCAATTGTTTGTATTTGTAGGTCTCCTCTTTTCTATTATTCAGTTCTTCACGTAAATTGTTGTGTATATACTGTAGCGTCATTTGTTTGTCATATCTTCGCATTCTGTCATCATATTCTTTTTAGTTTCGCTGTTTATTTATTTGACTTATGCGAATGTTTTCGTATTGTTTGATCTTTGTTATTGTTTACATTGACTCTGATCTTTGTTATTGTTTACATTGACGTTGATCTTTGTTATTGTTTACATTGACTCTGATCTTTGTTATTGTTTACATTGACTTTGATCTTTGTTTTGTTTACATTGTTGGTACTTTGTTATTGTTTACATTGTCTTGTTATTGTTTGCATAGTTCTTGCATAGTTAGCTTTCACTATTGTTACATATATGCTCATGCACTATTGATCTATAGTGCACTTATCATAACTAGCTGGTGGTTTTTTCCTTATGCACTATTGTAGTGCAGTTATGATAAATAACTGATGGTTATGCACTGATTTGGGTAGTGCACTGATAATTAAGAGGTGACTTGTGATATTATTGTACAACTGATAATACAAATTGGTGTCAAGTCTTGTTTCCCACAGAGATTGGAGTAAACATAGTAATTATACAAGCACTTTATTAAGTCTTGTTGCTATTAAGATTGAAATAAGATAATTAATTATTTCAGGTTCTGTACTCACATTTTAGACATCATGTCTACATTTGAGTACTTTATTGAGCAGGGTAAAGCCCTTGGGAAGACAGGTGATAAATTAGAAGAATTTGCGACTGTTCAATATGCCAAGGCATTGAAGTCGGAGGAAAAGAAAATGAAAGAACTAACTGAACAAAAGAGAATAGATGCTGAAAATTTAAAACTGCAGATGCAGGTAGATGAAAAGAGATTACAAATGGAAATGGAAAAACAAAAAAGAGAAGCAGAATCTCAGGAGAAGAGACTTCAGGCTGAGGTTGAAAATAAGAGACTTGAAAAAGAAGCTGAAAATAAGAGACTTGAAATAGAGGCTGAAAATAAAAGATTAGAAAAACAGGCTGAGGCTGAAGAAAGAAGGTTACAAAGAGAAGCTGATGAGAGAAAAGCAAAAATGGAACATGAAGAAAAACTCTTAGCTTTGGAGTTAGAAAAGTTGAAGTTATCTAGTAATGCTAATGATGCTAATAAGGTATCATCTGCTAATAAGTCTAGTGCTGTTGATTTCAAGCTTAATTTACCAGCATTCAATGCTTCAATTGATGATATAACATTTTATCTGGATAGATTTGAAAGTGCATGTAAGGTGCATAATATAGATAAAACATTATATGTTTATCATCTGTCCAAGATACTTAGAGGTGATGCTTTGACTTTGTTGGGTATGGTAGATGTGCCTGACAAGAACAACTATGAGGTTGTCAGGGCGGCATTGTTAAAGAAGTACCAACTTAACGAAGACGGATATCGTCTTAAATTTAAAAACATGTTACCAGAAACTGGAGTTGAATTCTCAGAATTCATCTCAGGCATACGTCTTACTTTTTTACGATGGGTTGAGCTTTCTAAGACAGAAAGTACATTTGAAGCCCTCATGGACTTACTTCTTAGAGACAAGGTTATGTCTTCTGTTAATGAAGCTTTTCTTTCTTTTCTTCATGAGCGTAAGCCTAAAAATATAAAAGAAATGGAAGAATATTGTAGCCAGTATGTTACTGCACATCCTCACATAACCATTAGCAACTCTAAGGTAAAAGAAGGTCTGCCAGTTGCTTCGGCAGCACCTTATGGCCCGAATTTTATGCGTAAATTTCAGGGTAGCCAGCAAAATTTCAATAAAAAGAGTAACCGTAATTATGCCCAGAACCATGGTAATCAATTTCAGGGAGATTCTTCTTCCCAGAACTGGAGACAACCTAATATTACACGGTATTCTATTCCCGGTAACTTTAGAAATTTTCATAAAGGTAATCGGTATAGAGGGAAATATTTTTTGCAGAGACCTCAATACCAAGATAATAGAGGTTCTCAACAGCATAGAGATGGTAATGACAGTTATGGAAACTGGAACGCAAACCAGGATAAAAATTACAGTAGGGACTTTAATGATAATTGCAGAGGCAATAATGGTCGCGGTAGATCGCAACAGAAGAGAAAAAGATATCAACAGACAAACTCTGTTCAACAAGAATCTCAGGGAGCAGATAAACAGGTTAATAATGATAAAGACCATAATGCTATCGGATGCTCATCTTTTGACTTTGGTAGGGCAAATAAATGTATCCAATGTAGTACTTTATTTGATCCGAAAACCATTAGTACTCTAAGCTGTGGTCATCCTTTGCCCGCTCTTCCTGCTAATGTTGCTCATGATGGGAGAGGTTCTCTTATATTACATAAGGGGCTTGTAAATAGTAATCCAGTCTCGGTGTTGTTTGATTCTGGATGTACTACTGTCGGGGTTAGGCAATCTCTTGTAGATCCATTCTGTGCTACAGGAAAGGTCATCAAATGTGTCACATTTGGTGGCACGTTGGAAAAATATCCTACTGCCATAATACATATTGCTACTCCTTTCTTCACGGGAGAGGTCCACGCGTGTCTACTTCCAAACCCTATTGCGGACCTTATTATTGGTCGTATTCACGGAGTTAGGGAATGTACCCCACAGCAGATTGCTGTTTGGGAAGAGCAAAACATTGAAGCTACCAATACGGTGGTCACAAGAGCACATGCTCTGGATCCACCTCAAACTTCATTAACTAATAATGATGAAGTAAATGAACAAAATAGTCACTTGACTATTACACGTGACTCATTTATCAAATTGCAAGAAGAAGATCCGTCGTTACAAAAATTCTTCATTCTAGCAAAAAAAAAAAGGTGATCCTAATCAAAATACTAATAGAAAATCTTGGATTTCTATGAAGAACGGCGTACTTGTACGTATGGTACAAGACTCGACTACATCCACTCATTCACAAATTCTTGTGCCTAAGAGCATGAGGGTGCAAATATTGCAACATGCTCATGACTCGCAATGTGCTGGACATATGGGTTTTTCCCGTACAAAGTCGAGAGTTCTTGCGGCTTTCTTTTGGCCATTTGTGAGCAAGGACATACGAATGTACTGTCGCTCTTGCAAAGTATGTCAGGAGGTCAAATCTAAAGGACCACGACATGCTGCGCCTATTCAGGCTGCTGACATTCCAATTCGCCCTTTTCAAAAAATGGCAATAGATATTATCGGTCCTTTTAGAATTAAGTCGGCTAGAGGGCATCAATTTATTCTTACATGTGTCGATATGTGCACACGTTGGCCAGAGGCAATACCTCTCAAGAGCATCTCAACTGCTGATATCGCAGACGCTCTTTGGCTGATATTTTCTCGCTTGGGTTTTCCCGGAGAAATATTGTCAGACCATGGCACTCAACTGATATCAGACACTATGTCACAGGTAATGTCTATGCTACATATAAAAAGGTCTCTCAGCAGTATCTATCACCCAATGTCTAATGGGTTGGTCGAACGTTTAAATAGGACTCTAAAAACTTTACTGGGTAAAATAACTGAGGATCATCCTCAGGATTGGGACAGGGTCTTACCCGCGGCTCTCTTTGCGTATAGAGAGGTCCCCAATGAACATACGGGGTTTTCCCCTTTTGAACTTGTCTTTGGCGCGCAACCGCGCGGCCCTATGTCTTTACTTCACGATCTAATCACTGCCGATAATATTAGCGATGAGACTCAGTCTTCTTATGAGTACGTCATTGCTCTTAGGAAAAAAATCATTGAGGCATGCAGACTAGCAACTTCGTCTTCCGAATTTGCTAAAGAAAAGGCAAGGCAGTTTGCGAATAAGAATAGATGTCTACGACAACTTTGTCCAGGTGACAAAGCTCTCGTCCTACTTCCTTCAAGGGAGAACAGACTTCTAATTGCATGGAAAGGTCCATATGCAATAGTCTCCAAAATTTCTGATGTCGACTATGTTGTCGATATTGATGGAAAGCATAAAACTTTCCACATAAATATGCTCACGGAATTTCATGAAAGACCAGACTATTTGCAGCCTATTTTCCAGGCAACGGACAATTCTCAAGTACCTCATGGTCAATACTCATCGCTGTCAGTTATACAGGATGAGGAAACTACTTTTTCTGATGTCAATCTTCCTCTTTCTATGGTCCCACTTTATTCTACGGAATCTTGGAAAAACGTGACCGTTTCTCCAAATCTTTCCGCTGAGGAACATCGACAAGTTTCTTCGATGTTGCAAACATTTCAGGATGTTCTTACAGACATCCCGGGACACACACATGTCATTGAACATGACATTGTGCTGACTGATCATAATCCTATCAGAGTCAGACCCTATCCAATACCTATCCATTTCCAGTCTCAAGTCGAAAAAGAATTGGATGAAATGATACGTTTGGAAATCATTGAACCATCCACTTCAGCATACTCTTCGTCTATGGTTATTGTTCGAAAGAAGGATAATAACATTCGCATTTGCGTAGATTATCGCAAATTGAACCAAGTTACGAAGTTCGACGCTGAACCTATGCCTTCATTAGAAGAGCTACTCAATAAACTTTCTAATTCTAGATTCTTTACCAAACTAGATTTGTCTAAAGGTTATTGGCAAGTCCCGCTAACTGAACGTGCCAAACCTTTTACAGCTTTTTCTACACCTAGGGGTTTATTCCAATGGAATTTCATGCCTTTTGGTCTTATGAACGCCCCTGCTACATTCGTACGCATGATGCGGCGAATTCTCGCATATCGTACAGATGTCATAGCATATCTAGATGATATCTGTCTATTCAGTGATTCCTGGGAAGATCACTATTTGGGTTTATACGAATTACTGTCTACTCTTCGCGAGTATAACTTGACTGCAAAACCCTCTAAAGCCTTTATAGGATTTAGTGAGATTTCTTTCCTAGGTCATCGTGTTGGTCATGGTCTTTTAAAGACAGAGGACCACAATGTTTCAAAAATACTTAACATTTCGGTCCCTAAGACAAAGAAACAAGTAAGGAGTCTATTAGGTTTGATCCAATTCTACGGACGATTCATTCCGAATCTGTCCTCCATTATGGCACCGCTTTCTACTTTATTGAAGAAAGGGTCGCCTAATTTGATCCGCTGGTCAAAAGAATGTCAATCCTCATTGGACCAGGTTAAAGACCTATTTTCATCTCCACCTATTCTTAGGTTACCTACTATTGAGAAGACTTTTGTTCTTCGAAGTGACGCCTCGTCAACTGGGATTGGGGCAGCACTAATGCAGGAGTATTCTGATACTCTGCATCCGGTGATGTATATCTCTAGGAAATTAAATGCTGCAGAAAAGAATTACTCGGTTTTAGACCGTGAGTTATTGGCTATGGTATGGTCTATTCTGAAGTTACAAAGATTTCTTCTAGGCGCACATTTCATTGTGGAAACCGACCAGAAAGCGCTTACTGCTATTCAGAGCAAAAACTTGAAGAGCTCGAGGTCCACTCGTTATGCCATAGCTCTTCAACCATTTCATTTCTCGGTTCGAGCTATCCGTGGTTCGGATAATGTAATGGCGGACATTCTGTCCAGATGCCCACACGATTCCACATGATTCTTCTGTCATATATATATATTTCCTGATATACAGTCCAATGTTATAATGACATGTTAGTAGATTTTTTTTTTCTCACTTTTTTTGAGGGGGAATTTATAACATTGTTCCATGTAATTATCTAAGAAGGCTTAGTTAGTGATATACGGGCCAAAAGATCACTCGGCCACATTTAAATAAATTATTTTCAGGATTGTATTGAGAGATTTACCAGTTGTCTTTAAGATTTGTGTTATTGATATTTTCGCAGCACATCATTGAAGATGCGAGATTGTGTCCATTGTGGAACTTTGAGTATATCAAGTCCTGTCCTAGATTGGGAGCGGATGATGTCCACATCTTCTTCTATTGAATGTTTTATGTCAACGAAGATCAACACATGTATTACTTATTAGTTACTGATGCATTACATAATGTAATAAAATAGTGCGGTATATTAATATATTACACCGCTATTTGCAACACATTGTATGATATCATAATAATATATTTGATTTCATATATTGGTATGAGAATAATTTGACTTTTATTATGATGTTGCCAGCATTGTGGTTTGTGTTGGTGGCACCTTCCTGGGATATATACGCGTATATAAATTTTTCTCTAAGGACCTGGGATATGATCTCAGTTTCGCTCCAAGTGTTGAGCTATTTTGTTAGGTATATCCGCGCATCATACGTGCGTTAGGAGCCTAGATTTTTCCGGCTCCAGGATTTAAAAAAAAAATGTTTCATTTTTTTTTTCCCGGGAGGGTGCGGTAATGTTACGCACAAATAATTACTTTTTTCCAAAGTCTTTGTATGATCGTTTTTCGTATGTATGATCATTATTTGACTGAAATGCATGTTATATATATTTTATGGTCAAAGGGACAGAACCCGATATATCGATACTGCTATTTTTTATGAGTTTACCTCCTCTTGTATAGAGACACGTTCGGTCTATAATGTCTTGAACGAAGCGTGACCATATCTCCTTATTTGGTAGTATCAGTCAACTGTTGTAGATGTTTGAAACCTTTCTTATCGCTTCTGTTCATGTCCATAAAAGGCGCGACTGTGTAAGACTTTTATCTCGAATGTTCTTAGAATCGTCTTATTGTGAACAGCGACTCAGAGATTGTCACTCTGCGCATGTCTCGACTGGGTTGCCGTTTGTTGTTCCGCCCCGGTCGGGGAGTTGAGAAATGGACTGATTAGCGAGCGGACGCGACTGCGTCTTGTGATTCTCTGCGGGAAATACATTGTCTTTGTGAGTTAGTTAGCTAACTAGACTATTTCCCCGTATTATTCAAGCCTGCCTGGAGGCATATGTTCATGGTTGATTTTCCGAAATAAGGTAATTCCTCTTGTATCGAACTTTAGGCTATCATCTAGAGGTTCGTCATTTTGTCGCCTTTCTGCTCGCCTGTGTGATTCAAAATGGAGAGGTACTTTGACTAGGATTAAGTCACCGGTATCTTTATACCTGAACTAGTTATATATCTATGGGTCGCTCTAGACCAACAAGACTATTGTCTGTGGTCCAGGATTCGTTATATCAGAGATCACGTCCAAGTCAGATGGTTAGACTTAGGAAGGTTATAAAGGTCGAGCTGACCTGTAATCCATGTATGCTACTCACGTGCAGACAGTAAACGGACGTATTGTATACATCTGATCTGCTAGCATCAGGATGGAATAATTATTATTGTCTATGAACATTAAGGATCTGCAGCTGACCACGGTTGCAGAAGTTATATGTATTATTTATCAAGCTTGGCTATGGTATTTGTTTTCCATACAACTATTTGAGTATTACTCCTCCATGACTGGTCGTTAACATGAGTTTGGAATGCGGGCATTCCGATTATACTATGCTGATGATAACATAAGTATCATGACTGTTTTGTGGCGTGCAATAAATGGTATAAACCTAAAGCGAAGTTACCATTTTTATGACTCTACACGTCATGTTGCCTGTGGTGTACCCTGAACTGTTCTACTGCAACACACACACCGCAACAATCTAAACCAGATAAGACACCCACATCTTGCATTGTAATACCTGGTGTCGATAGAGGTGGTAATTTGACGGCATCCTAATTCCACCCTTATCAGTCAGGTTATGTTTCAGATCCATCAGTGTAAACTGTTAAGCTGTCCGCACTTATCTGTTTAATATATTTCTCGGCTATTTTTTTTTAATTGAATCTTGTTTGTGAATTAAATAAATTATTTATGCAAGATGATAGTTGACTTTTGGTCTTTTGCGCTCTGATGGTGTTATTATCGGTGTGTATTTGTTTTAACAGTTTATTGCTTTAATTTTAGTTTCATATTTTTCTACTTGCTCAATACAGTTCCTAGTGGGTGCCTGAAAGTGTCTAGTGGGGCATCACAGGCTGTTGGGTGATTCATAAATAATTTGTACGTTTGGTGATTTTTTGGTGTACTAGTACTCTGGTCAACTAAATAAATTTAAGTTTAGGTAAAACAGAGATCAAAAGCCTAATCAAAATAATATAAAAATATCCTGCAATAAGAAATTGTTTAGATTGCAACAAGGAACCGGATATTTTATAACAGAAGAGCATTACTGCACAACATGTCTTGAGTAGAATAGCATAGAACAGTACTGTGATGAGAGGTTTTAGCTTTTATAAGTGATAGAGACTGGGCCGTAGATAGGACTTTATTAAGGGGGCGTTGTTTAATAATTTAAAAAAATTGTAATGCACTATTTTGGTACCGGTACATTATAATTCCCCCCCCCTCCCCCCGTATCTACGGCCCTGGATAGAGATGATATCCAGGTGTATCAGATGATACAAAGATAAAATGCCAGCCAAGAGTTCTGGTCTTAAAAGCAATACTCCAGTCTTAGAAATAAGCACTGGTGTATAGCTGTCATAGGAATAGTCAGACTGTGAAAATCTCTGGCCCAGATGGTAAGAAGTAGTACCAGGATTTAAGGTGCCTACTCCCCACAACTATCTTATGATAAATTAATGCTAGGGGATAAATAAAATGAATAAGAACTTTAAACACAAATGGTAAAAAGTAAACAAGTCCTCAGGTACAATTAATGAATTATTTAATATTTATAATGATTGTCTCTTTTTTTCTGCTGTTTGGAAAAGAGTAATAAAACTATTCACAAAACATTCACAAAATTAAAAAAAAAAAACAAAAAAACAAAAATAAGAAAAAAAAAAAAAAAAAAAAAAAAAAAAAAAAAAAGAAAAAAAAAAAAAAAGAAACAAAAAAAAAAAAAAAAAAAAAAAAACAATAACAAAAAAAAAAAAAAAAAAAAAAAAAAAATAAACAAAAAAAAAATAAAAAAAATGTTTCTCTTATCTAGAGTAATTGTAGGAATGTTCTTCCTCTTTGGAGTGCTGATAAATGCTGGCACTATTTGTGGATATTCCTCTTGGTTAATTTAATGAGTTAGTTCTGGCGCACTAATTTGGGATACTGAAAATGACGTGACGTGGGAGTTTTTTTTTGATATGTGAATGGCCAAGGATGAAGAAAAACTTGAGCTTTGTGACAGCTGTGTTTTGGCTGTGTTTGCTTTTAAGTTCCAGTTCTGACAGGAGATGGTTTGTACAAGAGCTCGAATACTCTTGAAATAAAATTAATATGTATGGAGA
Source organism: Oreohelix idahoensis (assembly GCA_024509875.1). Taxonomy (NCBI): domain Eukaryota; kingdom Metazoa; phylum Mollusca; class Gastropoda; order Stylommatophora; family Oreohelicidae; genus Oreohelix; species Oreohelix idahoensis. The sequence continues at coordinate 494,719 of JAMPIV010022070.1, forward strand.
AAGTTAAGAAATAAGAATTAATCGGGACGAACGAGTATGCATGCTACAAGGAATATCAGTTATTTATTAAAAAGATGTCCCGAATTCGTTTCAAAAGAAGACTGTTTTAGTTCCTCATTGGTCAGTTAAAGAACCTGCATGTGTGTTGGGAAGTATGGAACAAAACTATGAAAAGTGAGAGATTTTACCCGGGATGTAACGGGGTAACGAGCATTATTATGAGCAACCGCCGGAGCAATCAAATATACATTAACAGAATCAACATATACATTAACTGTGGACAGGGGTAGCAGTTTACCGGAAATAATAATAAACAAACACAAAATATATTCAAACAGCGCCCCACCACAGATATGGGAGGCTGTCGTCCGTTGGATTTGAAGGACATTTGAAGGTTGCTCAGGTTATTGGCAGACAGAGTCCTATGTTGGGACAATATCGGGAAGTTTGATCAATCTATCGCTGTTCAACAATGAACATTTTTATGCAGAGACAGCTGTTGGAATGCAACTTTGTGCAGACATGAAATTTACAATATTCGTATACTAGGTCATGCCCAGACCTGGTACCTTACTTGAGGATCAGAAAAAAAAACATTATATCCATGACGAAATCGTTCACGCTGATTTACCATGAGAGGGATGCTATACCAATCTGACGAATATCTTCACGGGAGAAATATGAATCTGGGATTTTACGAGGAGGTCGTTTCGCTGGACAAGTGGACTCGGAAGTAATAGATCAAACCGTTAGCACACTGATAAGGTCACCTCATCAGTTTATTCGGTCACTCGTTGGAAATTAACATTTCGTCTCTATCATTATATATTGACACTATCTCTACAATGTGTCTCACACGAGTGAAGGTCGGACATTCCTATTGAACTGAATACTCAGTGAACGAGTTACGAGAACGTCTTCATATTACGTCATCATGGTTGCTGATTACTACATTATAAGATTACTACATTATCCACATTTCAATTTAATATTGCGTGGAACGACGCATTGGAGTTACAGCGAAGAATGGACGCTCATGGTCGATTCAGATAAGTAATGTTATGTAACGTCATGGTTGTTGGTCCTATCATTGTTGGGCAAATCTCGCTTCTTTTGTGTTATATGTTTCTTTTCTTTGTCTCTTGCGGGCGACTGTTTAGGAGGCATTTTACGTTTCAGTGTCGTATTTCTATAGGTTGATTGCATTAATTTCTTTCAGGGATTCAGCATTTAGTGCTGTCGTGATTACCGCTCTGTTTGAAATTAAGGCTTTCATGCGTGTTAGCTGTGCTGTGATTCGTCGTATTTTTTTTTAATTTCAATTTTGTTCGGGAATTTAGTCTGGCGTGGGTCTTTCCTGGCTATCTTTTGTAAAATTTACATTAATGGTAAAAGTGATTTGTCGTTTTGTCTCGTTTATTACTGGTGGAAACTTTAATGTTCTTTTGTCTTAGAATTTTCGACTACTTACAATTTTGTCGTTTCCTTATTTTGTTTCCATCCATGTCTTTCGTTAGTCATGTCATGTGATAATTTTCCTTTGCAGCATGTATATGATACACTATTTATTGATTAACTATAATTCTATAATGTTGTTGGTGATATATCCTGCGATTCTTGTCGATAACAAGAAGCAGGATCATAAACGCTAATTATTATATTAATAAGCGTCTAAGGGAGTTGTGCAGGTGATATAGTTATATATATATTCACATTGTGACTACACCAATCAGACACACTATTCCATAGTGTGATGGTCTAAGTAAGGCAGAGGAGAACATAGATATTGATTTATTGTTTAGAAAAGTTATAATTTGTGGTATACTATGGCGACTCTTGACTATTTTATTAAACAAGGCAAAGCGCTGAGTATGGAAGGTGATATTTTAAAAAAATTTGCTTTGACTGCATATGAAAAAGCAGAGGCAAAAGAAGAAAGAGAAAGAAATGAGAAAAGAGAAAGAGAAGAAAGGGAATTTGCTATGGCGCAAGAAAAAGCAAATAAGGAAGAAAGAATTCGTATAGCAGAAATCGCTGCGGAACGAGAGAAAATGGAACATGAAAAGGCAATTCGTTTAGCTGAAATTGCTGCCGAGGAGGCAAAATTTGAAAGGGAGAAAGCTTTTGAGGTTGAGAAACTTCGTTTTCAACAACATCATGTTTCCCATGATTCAGATAGTAATGGTTCATCGAAGAAGGCAATCACAACCCCTAACTTTAATTTAAGACTACCACCTTTTTCTCCTCCTCACGACGATATAATTTTTGATTTATTAAGATTTCAGGAAAGAGTCTCTTGCTTAAATATTGATAAAGATTCGTGGTCTGGTGTTTTTTCGGGTCTCCTCACAGGTGATGCAGTTGGGGTCTATCTCGGTATCCACCACGACAAAAGACATGATTTTCAGGTCGTAAAGGAAGCATTTATACGCAGATATGGTCTGGATCAGGAAGGCTATATTACAAAAGTTTCGATCCATGTTGCCGGTAGAGGGTAAAAATTTTGAGGATTTTGTTTCCTCCATAAAACTATGTCTCCAAAGATGGGTTGAACAGGCTTCTATCCCTAAAACTTTTGAAGGATTATGTGATCTCTTATTAAGAGATAAAATTGTTTCTTCGGTAAACCAGGATATTGTATCATTCTTACAAGAACGTAATCCGACTAGTATCGAGGAAATGGAAAAAAATTAGGTCAACAATTTTCCGTTGCTCATCCAAACTTGTCATTGAGCAGAGCAAAAGTCTTGGACTCATCTACTGCGTGTGCTGCGACGCACGGGAGATCGCGCACTCGTAGCTTGGATAGACGATATAATCATAGAGAAAATAATCACACATCCTATAGGGGTAAATATAATTTTTACCATAATCGCTCACCTTCACGAGGTAGAGACAGGCATAATTTCAACAATTATAACAATAACCAATGGTATCGAAATAACCAGTATTCACACAACAAATATACTGACAATCATAATTTGTCACCGCGGGGTGGCCATTATGACAGGGACAACAATGGACATTCTCATTCAGACAATTTTTCAGATCGCAGAAGATCTCACTTCGTTAGAAGTCATAATAGAGCACGCTCACAAGCCAATGCTTGTCAGACGGTAGATAGAAATGTCAGTAATGACATTCATTCAACCAATAATCACGCCAATGCGTGTAACGTTGATTTAGAAAATTCTAATAATTGTACAGAATGTAAGATGTTATTTCAACCTGGAGCTACACCACGGCTTAAATGTGGACATGCCTTACCAGTGTGTTGTCATCTTATGACGGTGTTGGTACTCTCACTTTACATAATGGGTTTTTGTTTAACACTCCAATTAAAATTTTAAGGGACACGGGTTGCACAACGGTCGGGATTAGAAGGTCGTTAATCCCTCCGTCTTGTTTCACTGGAACGTCAGTGAAATGCATAACTTTCGGAGGCACGGTAGAGATATATCCCATGGCCGACGTAACAATAACCACGCCATTCTTTACTGGGAAAGTTCGTGTATGTGTTCTCAACAAGCCTTGCTGTGACTTGATTTTGGGAAACATAAAGGGTATAAAAGAATGTTCTACTGATGAAATTTCTGCATGGGAAAGAGAAATATCTTTCTTTATCCAATGCTGTGACTACTAGAGCACAGCTGGTTGCAGAAGCAAATGAACTTAACGATAGCAATAATATCCCACACGTGACAACAAGTCATTACATAGATAAAAATGCATTCATTAACCAACAAAAAGATGACTCTTCTTTGGGACGTTTATTCACTTTAGCTACGGCTAAAACTATTACACATACAAATAATGCCAGACATTGGTATCAATTTCATGACAATATTTTGATACGTTGTTTTGACAATTATTCTTCGGTACTCAGACAAATAGTAGTACCTACGTCATTTCGATCACTAGTTTTATCTAATGCACATGATGTTCCTTTTGCGGGTCATATGGGGATTGCCCGCACAGCTTATAGATTGATGGCACATTTTTTTTGGCCAGGGGTTCATAAGGACGTCGCAACGTTTTGTAAATCATGCACTGTTTGTCAGGGAGTTGCACGTAAGGGTGCGCATCAGTTTGCACCCCTACAGACCACAGATATCTCTGTGCGTCCTTTTTATAAGATGGCTGTCGACATAATCGGGCCTCTTCCGGTGTTATCATCCAGAGGATTCCGCTTCATCTTAACTTGTATCGATCTATGCACCAGATGGCCTGAAGCCATACCTGTTAAGTCCATAACAACAATGTCGGTGACTGATGCATTATTATCGATATTTTCACGTATCGGATTTCCTGAAGAGCTTCTGTCAGATCATGGCACGCAATTCACTTCAGGTATGTTCTCGGAAATTTGTGATGTGCTTCACATCCGTCATACATTGAGTGCCAGATTAAATCCGCAATCAAACGGAGTTGTAGAACGCTGGAATTCTACATTAAAGCAGATGTTGGGCAAAGTAACAACAATGTTTCCCCATGATTGGGACCGGTTGATACCAGCGGTTCTCTTTGCGTATAGAGAAGTTCCTAATCGTCAAACTGGATTCTCACCATTTCAATTAGTTTTCGGGGCTAATCCAAGAGGACCAATGTCTATCTTACATGATTTGGTGATAACAAACGATGATAATACGGTTACGAAATCTAGTCACCAATATGTCACAGATCTACGTCAATGCATTGTGGACGCATGTGAGATCGCGACTGAAGCATCAGAATTAGCAAAATATAAGACTCGGTCGCGTATTAATCGTGATAGGAGATTAACATCATTATCGATTAACGATGAAGTTTTTGTTCTCTTGCCACTTAAAGGTGATCATTTGTTGGTTACGTGGCAAGGTCCTTTTAAAGTTGTGGGTAAGAAAACCGACGTGGATTACATCATCGACATTAGGGGTAAAAGAAAAAAAAAAAAACATTCCACACTAACATGTTACAACCTTACATTTCTAGACCTCTTCCACTCAAACATATTTGTGAATCTATCACAAATCAATCTCCGCATCTGGCATCTATTGCTTTACTTGATGAAGAAGCAACTAGTCTCGCGGATGTACCGCTTGATTTTCCTGTGGTACCTATCCAAGCCTCTGAAACTTGGAAGGATGTAATCATTTGTAACGATTTACCTTCAGATCAGAAGAATCAGATTCTCAATCTATTGAAATCTTTTGAAGATGTGTTGTCTGATCTGCCTGGACGAAACTAAACATTATTTCTCACGAAATAAAATTATCGGATCCCACTCCGATTAAGTTACGACCGTATGCAATTCCTTTGCATATCAGAGAGCAGGTTGATAACGAGGTCGACAATATAAGGTGTTGAAAATGGGGATAATCTCTCCATCAGATTCTCCAGTCTGTTTTCCGATGGTAGCAGTACGGAAGAAAGACAAATCCATTCTTATATGCATTGATTTCCGTCGACTAACTAAAGTCACGATATCAGATTCTGCACCAATGCCTTTGCTGGAGGACTTGCTACCTCGTTTAGCTTCCGCTACTTTCTTTAGCAAATTCGATTTATCAAAAGGGTATTGGCAGATCCCTTTGACCGAAGAATGTAAACCACTGTTGACGGTCCCCATTTGCAACATCGAAGGGTTTGTTCCAATACAATGTCATGTGTTTTGGGCTCAAAAATGCGCCTGCAACTTTTGTACGGATGATGCGTCGAGTATTTGGGAGCCGTTATGACCTAATATCTTATATAGATGACATTTGCATGTTTCATGACACATGGGAAGAGCATGTAGATGGTATACAATCTTTACTCCTGACACTAAGAATACAACAATCTCTTACAGCCCGTCCATCAAAAAAATCAGAAATTGGATTCAATGAAAATTCATTTCTAGGACACAAAATTGGCAGACATGTAATACAGCCTGATGAATCTAATTTAAAACGCATACTTGATCTTACAATCCAAACTACAAAGAAGCAAGTACGGAGTCTATTAGGATTGGTGAATTTTTACCACAAGTTTATTCCAAGGTTCTCGTCTTTGACTGCTGTCTTATCTGATCTAACTAAAAGAGGTATGCCTAACAAAGTAGTTTGGACAGAACAATGTAACCAGGCATTACAAAACATTAAAACTCATTTTTCACAGTATCACGCGATATTAATGACTGCCAGATTTAAAAAAGATCATTTATTGTGTGTAACAGATGCTTCGCTCCACGCAATATGGCGGGTGTTTGGGACAAAGTATTTTTGATGGCAGTTTCATCCGAACCTATCCAGGGATCTACTACTTTTTTTTTTTCCCCACCCCCCACTTGAGTAGGAAAAACTGTCGGAAGCCGAATCCAAATTACCTCTATTTTCGACAGAGAACTGTTGGGTATAGTATGGACTTTGAATAAACTTCAAAAGTATGTTGGTAGGTACGCATTCTTTACTATAATGACAGATCAGAGAATCATTTAACGTATCTGCAGACCTGTAAATCACCAAGTGCAAGACTTTACGAGATTTGCATTGCAGTTGCAAGCGTATGACTTTGATATCGTCCATATAGAAGGACAATAATAATGTAATCGCTGATACTCTGTCAAGAGTAATACATTGAACTATGCTAAACTGTCCCCTGGGTACAGGAAGTGACAACAAACATTATTTATGTTCATAATCAATTGATAGGTTAGATTATATAGCGATATTTTTCGTAGCAATTATGTGATTTTCCTTTTGAATCATTATCTTTAAGTATAGTTAATGATGAACCTGGAAAATCCCTGCAGTCTATCCATCTAGCGCGGGGGGGGGGGAGGAGTAATTATATTCAGACCTCGTCTCATTTCAACCCACCCCTTCACTTATGTAAAAATTGAGTCCCTATACCAAAACTTGATCTAAACATGCCACTATAGCTAAGCGTTGCACATCTCCTATTTCCCACCGCACCGTATCCCCCACACGTGAACTAATTCTTTATCTCAATCCTTTCCTTCACCCGGACTCACCAGCTAAATAATGGAACAAGTACATTTTTGTCCGTTAACCATCCGAATCCCTTTGGTGGGCCCAAGAAGACTAAAATCACGTAAATTTCAACCCTTAAGCTTCTTATTTGGGGACCAGCATGCAGATGTAATTCCGCCACACGTTTTGGATCCTGTGTTTCTTTATCCCTCAGATTTAAGTTCCCATTAACTTTGAGGAACGCCCAACAACCTGCTACCAAGTGTGATGAGATACCTTAAGCTCTCACGACAGTATAGATGGACTTAGCTGTAGCATCCAGGACTAGAGCTTCGGATGTGACTTCTCGCGATGCTCATGTACACCTTATGCCAGGTTATAAAAATCGTAATGCTCATGGAGCAATTAAATGAAGTGATTGATACAATCTATCCTTTGTACCAAACATAACGTGGACATCCCTCGCCTCCATGAGGAATAATCGACGTACACGCTCATAGATCTCACGGTAACATATGCTCCTAGAACCGCCTTCTCCATCTACCATTTTTTCAAATACCCCTAAAATGTATCAGTGATATTCCTTAATGTACCCGTGGCTCCCGCAATGTAGATTACCATAAATTAGAGTCCATCCAATAGTAACATGGTGGACATTTCGATGTGATGGGATAAAACATCCCTATGAAAAAGTGATTAACCAACCACCTACTAGTATATAATACAATAACCGCAGGGAATAGTAACTGGGGTATGAAACTGTAAGCTGTAGAGCAGTAATTATGATCAAACCTCCTAAATCCACTGTAACGATGTCGTCAAAAAATAAGTGAACGCTCCATACCAAGTCCTTAGAGAACGCTGGCCTGATAGCATACCCTATGGACAGTGTAATACCAGATACTGTTTTAAACAAGCTGTGGACATACTACAGTGTTAAACAAATCATAGAACAGTGGTGAGCAACCAACAGTGGCACGTCAAGTGTACAGGCAGACCAATTGCACTAGTCCCGGACAAGTCACATCTGGGAACCCAAATACATAACAAACAACTACCCGCTGTATACCGTTCAGGAACCCAAACGTAAGCTATCTCATCCCCACCCACCAGCAGACAGTCAGGATATTCCTCAGAAGTATACTGGACCTCCTAAGGCTCCATCATCTCATCATACAAATCATCTAACTTTTTCAAACACAGTGTGACCATGTGATAATCCTGTTAGTCTGGACAGATGTGATATGGTTTGAAATAGGATATTATAGGTCTGGGCTATAGAGCTGTTTTTTGATTTGTTGGTATTTGTTTTGGATTTGAGTTTATAATTATAAGGTGTTTTTATTGTGGAGCTTGGTGTTATATCATAATAAGGCTTCTCTCTTCTGTGTCAGGTGTGCTTTTTTTTTCCTTAATAGGGGAAAAACTACCGGGGGTAGGACTGTAAGCCTTATGGTCCCTTTGATTATTTCTGGAATTACTTGATGACACATGGGGAAACTGTCGAGACTACTGGAGGGAGTACTGGGGAGTTTTATTATTCATGGATTCTTCCCCCCCCCCTTTTTTGGAGAAAACCCAACAGAAGGGGGTATCCTCTAATCTTCTCTCCAAGCCTGTTACCAAACTTCACACTACATCACACTTTTGGTGGTTTCCTTCACTTAGTAGGAATTTACCGCTCATTTCACGTACTTCATTTTTTTTCTTTAAGTCTATGACCATTCCATTAATGAATTTGATCATATCTTTATTCCCCCCTACCCTTCCTAATACCTAATATTCTTCTTCTCTTATTTCCCCTTCCCCCTTTAGAATTATTACATAATATATACTTCTCTTGGACTCCTTTTTATAGCTTCCCTCTCATCAGCTCCAAACAACATATCACCGAAGACTGTCAAATCCAATCTGACATTATATCCCCTATTACACTTCGCCTCCTATTATCCTGTATCAATTCACCAAAGAATTTTATTCAGTGTCCCATATTTTCTTCTCAATAACTTATATATCCCCCTCTACCCACCTCACAAACTCCCTTAATCCCTTATATCTTCAAAATGGCGCCTATATCAACTACCCCCCCACCCCTACACCCCCCTATCCTCCAACCCTGTACAACCCCATAACCCCTCAAGGATTAGCAAGAACCTCCCCCATATAAAACCACCATAAGGCGGGTTAGGTCTGCCCAATTTTCATCAAACAATACAAGATCAAACTACAAATTTTGACTTCAAAACAACCTAAATCTATACCATAACGTCCACCTCTTTCTCTTTTTCCCCCATCACATCATCAACATCTTACCTTCCCTTCTTCATCCCTTCCCCTTCACCCTCAATCCTCTGTCTCCCTTACCATCGGTCCTATCCCCCTGTGCAACAGTCCCAGCTCACTTCTAAAATACCATTGTCCCCATACTAATCTTATTCTTACTGATTCATGTTTTCTGAGACCCACTTAAATTAAACAATAAGAAACCCATTTTCCCCCCATCGCCCCCCCCCTATCTGTTCACATCTCTGAGACAGAACCCTATCCCAAACACAAACTACAATACATTTGTCCTATTATTCCATTTCACCATTTACCTGATTCTCTTCAATCCATAACCCCCCCATTCATTTAATCTACCCCCAGATCCCATTCCTCTAAATCCCTGTACCCCCTATTATAGGGCACCCTCTTCATCCTTTAACACCAAATTCCCGAAATTCGATCTAATACCTTTTCTCCTCTATCACTGCCATCTAATCGTACATACACTCCATTCGCTGGGTTGGTTATAAACTCATCCCTCCTTCCTCAGAAGTTTTATCTAATAAAAAAAAGACAATCAGGTTCAAACCACTTTCTCCCATCGGTGGCTTTTTACCTAATTATGTTAGTCCATCTGGGAAGAACCTACTCCTAGTTTCCTTCACCCATGATATACCCCTTCCTTTTCCTCCCTATTGTTTCTAGAGACAAAATCCACACCCCGTCCCCTACCCCCCCGCGCTATTTCAGTACATCTCAATTCTACAACTGTATTGGAGAAAAATTTATTTTGCCAGCATAAGTAGGAGTGAACCACCCTGCTAACCATTACGCCGCAAAAAATCAACATTGCAACAAAATAAAACTATTGTATTAAACAAACAATGACCGAATCCAAAGCACCAACACCCATTCCTCCCAACCAACAAACACCATCCACACCCACAAACTTAGAACCTGTGAGTTAAAAATGTACCTACACCCCCCCCCCAGGAACAACAACAACAGAGTGAAATTCCTAAATAGAAAAAAAAGGATTAAATATAAAAAAAACAAGAATAAAATAAAAGGACAACCTCACAAAAAACAATACATTACACTAAGTTTTTATTAGTGGCAAAGAATATTAATAATAAGAAAGCATATATTAAAAAAAAAAATTTCAGTAAAACACAAAAATATAATAATTTTTATATTAATTAGAAAAAAAGGGGGAAATATTAAAAAAAGGGGATTTGGCAGTACAAACCAATCAAAAGAGGAAAGCAAAGAGGCCCATATGCTACCTTCCATCCAAAATCCCTCATCTCTCTCCCTCCCTCCCCACTCCACCGCCTCCCTTTTACCCCTCCACTCACCCCCCAATATCAAGTTTTAAACAAAAAATAAAAAGGTTTAATAACAACATAAGGTTTGCTTTAGTGATTGAGCATGTAATAAATATTCGGTAAGATGGGGGAGAGAAATGCAGTTAAAAGAACAGGAGACCAATGTGCAGGACACATTTAGTTTTTAGGAATTTGTGAAAGTAAAAAAACAAACACACCAGAGAGCTACTTTCTTTCCCCAAACTTCCAAAAAAGTCATATATGAAATGACTTTTTTATTTTTTTTTTTTAATTTTACTTATTTTTTGTTTATATATTTTTTAACTAGTTTTATTTATTTTTTTTTTTTTTATAAGTTATTTTTTACTTATTTACCAAAAATAAAAGCCCATAAGGTACTTTTCAAACCAAGAGAAAAGAGTTTTTTTTTTTTTTTATTTTTTTTTTTTTTATAGAAAAAGGGGTTGGCTAATGAAACAAAAAAGGCAGGCGAGGAGAAAGGCAAAAAAGCATCATCCCATCTTATTCTCTAAAAAATATTGTATTATAGCAGCCCACATGATTTTTTTTTTTTTTTTTTTTTTAAAATTAAAAATAACATCTGCAGTAGTTTACAGTAGAAAGAAAATTTCCAGTTGGTGCCTTGGGAGGTTTTTGCCAGGCACACAACTAAAAAATGAAATAATTCAAATATATTATTTCTAGAGAAGAGGGGAAACAGTGAGTAAATGTCTATGATGAAACCTTGACAAACCTAACTACCCCAGCAAGTAGGGATGGAAGTCATCATCAGCCCTTGAAAAAACAGAGTGGCGGGAGAGAAAGGAGCTTATAGATGGCTAGGAGGGGAAAATGCCAAAACTGGGAAACTACCAGCAAGTGTCACATCCACAGCTCCTTGGCACAGAGTGCAGAGCTAGGGAATAGGGGAAGAAGTGCCACAGAACTTGGACAAACTAAAACTACCCACAAGGTCATCATTCAGCCTTGTCATGGATTGCAATCTTAGGGGCTAGGAGGGGAAAAGCAGAACTGGAACTTTTGGAGACAAACTAACTACCACAAGTGAAGAGTCATCATCATCCCTTGGCAACAAGAGTGCAGTAGCTTTTAGGGCTAGAGGGGTGACAAGAGCAGTCAGGTAGGAGAAATTCTATTGTTATTGTGGATTGATCCAGATCCAGGCAAACGCCATTAAGGGGCGGTGCTTTCAGTCCTCATCCTCCCCCTCCAGAGAGCAAAATTGTCAAAGTTAAAAATGAAAAAGAAATGGATGCTAATTGTTTTTCTTGTTCGCGCTCCTTGGGTTGTATACACCGCCAGAGGCATCCTTTTCATATACGCCATACCCTGCTGGTCTTAGTTTTGGATGATGCCAAAATTTTTTCAGTACTGTTGGCCTTGATGTGGTTCATCAATTGCACAATTTGTAGCTAGTGTCAATCTCTAATATAATAATGAAAATAAATAAATAGTTTTATTAATATAGGAGAAAGGATAGAGGCGGAGCAATATTCAGATGAGGTTTAAGGCGGAGTCGGGAAGGTAAGTTAGATATTATAATTTTAAGTTAGGGGCCCGATCAAGATTAAAATTGGCCCTCGAGGCTCGATGGTGCCCGTCGGTATCTCCTACAAGACAATGATTTACAAGAGGCATATCCCACTAAAAACAAACAACATGAGAGAGGTATATGAAACTAAAAAGAAAGAAATCATCCCCTAACGTTTTAATTTATATATATTTTTTTTACCAGAAGGGAATACAATTTCACCAAAAAGCAAATAACCCTGGACTGGAGCCTGCTGGCGAAGAACTTAGTGAAAGAAGCAGAAATGCAAAGCAAGGAACCAGAGCTAGAGAGCTTGGGACCAGCACAATGACGTAAAGATGGCTGGCTGACACAAGCACATCGAAGAGTTTTGTCCGCTACCTCTACAAGATGCCACCAGGTGTGATGGGTACTATAGCTTTTCCAGTCAGCATTTAAGGGGATCAAGGAAGAAGTAGAAATTGCAAGTTCAATCAATAATATAAAACAGATGTTTGAGTGAACGACAGACCAACCCAGGGAACTACATAGTGTAGTCAAGTCAAACAATATTTTATAAAAAAAACAAAAAATTATCAAAGGCTGCATTTGGATGGCAGTGAAGAAAAGTAGACGATGTTTTTCTTTTGATGTTAGCCATTCTAACAAGTTGCATTTGTGCAGCATTCTGTAAGGGTTAAAAATTAA
>JAMPIV010022070.1:515000-593879 GCA_024509875.1 Oreohelix idahoensis
ATTTAGTGGATTTCGAGATATTTTAAAGTGTTAACTTCTGACTTAACGTTTGCCATTTAACGTAGTGCATGCCCATCTTTAAAAATTAACGTAATGTTTGGTCGGAAAAACGATGCAGATTAAATATAGAGGCTAACTATATGTAAAATTAATTGTTATAATAATTCCCGGTCACAATGGGTTAAACACCCCACAATAAACACAGAGGAACAAATTAACAAAACGAAACAAACAAACAAAATTGTATCACGCTGAGTAGTTGCTAAAATTCAATTATACACATAGGGCCTACTTACCCATTTCAGTCGATTCAGTATTTGATAGGTCAGCTATTTTCGGCTCAGAAAAAGCGCTAACAATTTTTTTTAAAAAATGTAAATATTAGTCAGCTTTAATTAAGATGAACTGAGCCTTGTATATTTGCTTCTTTTCAAAACTTCGACGCGCAAAATCTCACTCATCATAATTGATCAGAATCAACGTCTTTGCACTCCGGGCAAACCCACAAGTGCTCAGTCTCCCTCAGCAAATGTCGAAGGGTATGAATGCTAGTTGTTCCTGTTCCGCACTGGTTGTATACACGTCGGATGCGTTCTCTTATACGTTCATCCCTGTTTGATGCCAAATTCCAGCAGAATTAGCCTTGATGATTCATCGATTGCAGTGTCATTCTCTAATAGGCGATCACGGACCTCAGTATTTGATCCATATCAGTTCTTGAAGATTCGATGCTTCTACGGAAGTTTACCATTCATGTCGGAGCCATCCATTTTGGACTTTCGAAAGCATGGATTGTGAGTCTGATACAATAAGGCGCATGATAGAGTAACAGTGAAGGAAATGTCAAAAGAGTAACAGTGAAGGAATTGTGGAAATTGCCATCTTTCCACACCGTCTGCCTAAGGACAATTCTCCAAATATTTGGACTGAATACCGTCACCAACCAAGAACTGCTTACTCGAAGCAACCAAAGGACATACACATCACCATAGCTGGAGTTTGGTTGGCTATGTCCTAAGAAGAGACCCCGATGCCTTCACAAAAACAACTATGCTATGGACCCCTGAAGGAAAGCGAGAGGCCGACCAAAACCAACTTGGCGGATAACTGCGGAGGCCAAGATGCAAAGAATGAACCAGAGCTGGGGCACTGCACGAAGGATGGCCGCCGACGGAACAAAGTGGAAGCAGTTTGTTGCTGCACGACAAGACGCCACTGGACGTGATGGCCACTGCCTGCTTTGATAGCCGGTGGCTAAGGATCGCAGATGAAGATAAAACAGATCCTTGTAGAATTCCACTCTGTTGTTCGTTTAACTCTAATTTATCATTGTTTACCTGCACTGTAAAGTATCCGTCGTGCCAGAAGGCTTACATATATCGTAGTTATCTTTGTTCCGGTTATACCTATCTTATAAATCTTATAGCGTGTGCCTTTTTTCAAGCATTCACCTTGTGCCCTAGCTACCTGTAAGAATATGGCATCTACTTAAGCATTTCTTTTAAATCATGATATTACTTTATTTTGTGTTTGATAAGTTGGTCTTGATAACAAATGATAAGGAAGAGAAATAATAAAAATAATCGCCCCTTCAGTCATAACTGACTATGAGAATGCGCCCCTGACGAGAAATAATTCACTGATAACGAACGGACATTAGTTTTTAAACTCTTGAATTGTGAATTTGCTCGGAAGTTTTACATTACTTTATGAAACTTTAATATGAGTAAGAATTGAAGTTATTGATATGTTTACTTTACATTTATTTTGTTTTATTATTTGAATTGAATTATGCCGAAATGAGCGATATTTTAAATAAATTCAGCAACAATTAACTAGCAAAGCTGTCTTTGTAAAGGCCCGATTAATTAAACACTCATTTAATTAAAAGATTATTTTGTCTGCATTTGTTAACTTAATTTACATCCGATTACATTATCTATATTACAAAAAATTGGTCAAAGATGGAGGGATATGAGACTTGCGACGTCATAGAGGGAAAAAAGGGGAGGGGGGTGTCTGGGTTTGTGGGACGAAATTCTTCTTCTTCCTCGTTCGTCCTGAAAAGGACGGTGGTTGCGTTGTGTCTGTTTGCGCCTAAGCTGTGATATCTGCACCTTTCGGTCGACACATCCGACTTCTGCACGGCATTTTTTATGGACCGGGTTTGCCTTCCCATTTCGATCCGCACTTGCTCAGATGTTACCGGGAAGGAGGAGAGATGATTGAAAAAAAAAAGACTAAAATTTCGTGACGTCACATGTAGACGACCGATAACCAATTATTTTGTATATTTTATGAACCAAGAATGCTTACTCTGCCCCATTATTGTCTATATAGTCTGTCATTTCTAAGTGATGTAAGAAATGTTTTATCTGTCTGTGGGACAGACGTGTTTCTTGTACGACAATTGGTTTTGATTCTTTATACTGGCCTAATAAGAGGTTTTTGGGAGCCGCGCTGGTGTAATGGCTACAACGTTGTACTGGCGACCAGGTTTTCAAGGTTCAAGCCCGGGCGTCAGCGTTTGAAGGAATGTTTACGACCAGGAATTTGACTGAATAACCTGAACGGCTCCTGCACATAAACCCCCTGTGGATGGGAAAGAGCGAAGCTCCTGACCGGGTTGGAAGGAAAGTCCACTGCCCCCCAGCCTCGCAATGACATGTCATTGGGCCAAAAGGGCTGGAAAGCTCGAGTGCCGCTGGTTAGAACAAGAAAAAAAAAAAGAGGTTTTGCAATCCGGAAATCCCCCTTTACTATTTTGATGCTTCTGCTCTCCATTACTGTATTTGTTTTTCGTGTTAGTTTGGTGTAAGCTGCATTCATTCAGTCTTTGGTTGGTGTTGAATTTATCCGTTCACCTCACCTTTTATATACATTTTTTGTTTTCTTTTTGTATTCACTCATTTCAGCCTTCCCTTCTCCCATTCATCCAAACCATACACCTCCCTTTCCGACAGGCCTAGTATTTTCTGTTGCCATTTATTAGATACCATTTAAGTCAGCGATTTCCCCTAGCTTCTACTCTCACTCAACTTCAATTATCATTTATATTTAATCTCTTGGGTGCAGTCCGTCTTTGTTGCTTCATCTTAAGATTCAAATCTTTACTTTTTTCTTTGTATAAATCTTTCATCAACATGATGTTTTTCTTTCTCTGGCTGATGCATTTCTATTTGTGGAATTTTCACATTTCTTCTTCCTCGTTCGTCCTGAAAAGGACGTTGGTTGCGTTGTGTCTGTTTACGCCGGAGCTGTGATATCTGCACCTTTCGGTCGACACACCCGACTTCAGCACGGCATTTTTTGGGACCGGGTTTGCCTTCCCTCTGCGATCCCTACTCGCTCAGCCAGACTGCAGTGATGCAGCCTGTTTCCAGGACCACCACGTGGAGGTGGAGTAGGGTCTTGGTCAGCTCTGGTTCGCTGACCCTGATGCAAGCAGTCAAGCTATGGGTCGCTGACTGCATTCTCTATTGCTGCATCTTTGGGTTCCATTTTCACATTTGATGCCGACAATTTGTGGTTGCGCATGGTGCAGAATACATCTGAAGGGACAAGGTTACAGTTGATAAACTGACAGAAGAACTGAATACATACAATGAACGTGTGTAAAACTTTATTGTACTTTAATAATTGAAAACGCACAAACATATAAAAACTGAGCGACTTAGTAATGTTCAACAAGTTATTTACATACTTACGTAATATGAACTGTGCAGAAATAATTCATCATCATCATCACAAATATTTGGACAATACATTTGCCTTTTTTTTCATTGCCAGGCTGTTTCTCGTGGTGCTGTTTCTTAAAATTTATTGAAGACATTTTCATCTGTTTAGTACTGCCTGTTAAACTATTTGATTTAGTGTATTCCACTTTTGCAATAACGTGTTTTTAGTTTGAGTGTTGGCAGATAAGATATGTTTCCAATAATTTTTTGGGACAAAGGTGTTTTGTCCTAGTCAGACGCATTCACCATCATCTCAACCCGTAACCCGTCATGGGTCGTAGGGGTACCATGGTGGAAGCATCAGCAGACAGGGTCCTCCACTGCTCTCTATCCTCAGCAATGCGTACAAGTGTGGAAAAACCGTGCCCTGCCCATTCTTTGATGTTATCAGCCCAGGATTTTCTTTGCCTTCTTCTCCGTTTTCCTTCGACTGTTCCCTGGAGGATCGTTTTCGAAAGGGAGTCATGACGAGTTACATGCCCAAACCAGGCGAGCTTTCGACGTTTCACTACTGACAAAAGTGGTTCTTGGTGGCCTGCATAGGTGTTTATTTTCTCTCTAACGTAGACATTTGTTTTGTGCTCTTTATAGCAAATGCGCAAAATTCTTCTATAACATTTATACTCGAAAGCCTGAATCCTTCGCTCCGTATCTGCAGTGAGTGTCCAGCCCTCACACCCATAAAAGAGAATAGATAATACAAGTGATTTGTATAATTTGATCTTCACAGGAAAACTATATGTAGTGATGGAAGATCAAGTAAAGAAATCAAGATAAGACTTGAGATGGCCTCAGCTGCCATGACAAGGCTGAATGTGATCTGGAAAAGTAGCATCAGTCAGACGCATTACCTTTGTCTATTTTTGTTATAAATATACCCGTCAACACATCTTACTGCAGTCCCCCTCGTCTCCAGATTTGTTTCTGTTTTTGTTACAAACACACCCTTCACCACATCTTACTTTTAGTCCCCCTCGTCTCCAGATTTGTTTCGGTTTTTGTTACAAACACACCCTTCACCACATCTTACTGCAGCCCCCCTCATCACCAGATTTGTTTCTGTTTTTGTTACAAACACAACCTTCACCACATCTTACTTTTAGTCCCCCTCGTCTCCAGATTTGTTTCTGTTTTTGTTACAAACACACCCTTCACCACATCTTACTTTTAGTCCCCCTCGTCTCCAGATTTGTTTCGGTTTTTGTTACAAACACACCCTTCACCACATCTTACTTTTAGTCCCCCTCGTCTCCAGATTTGTTTCGGTTTTTGTTACAAACATACCCTTCACCACATCTTACTTTTAGTCCCCCTCGTCTCCAGATTTGTTTCGGTTTTTGTTACAAACACACCCTTCACCACATCTTACTGCAGCCCCCCTCGTCTCCAGATTTGTTTCGGTTTTTGTTACAAACACACCCTTCACCACATCTTACTGCAGCCCCCCTCATCTCCAGATTTGTTTCTGTTTTTGTTACAAACACACCCTTCACCACATCTTACTTTTAGTCCCCCTCGTCTCCAGATTTGTTTCGGTTTTTGTTACAAACACACCCTTCACCACATCTTACTTTTAGTCCCCCTCGTCTCCAGATTTGTTTCTGTTTTTGTTACAAACACACCTTTCACCACATCTTACTTTTAGTCCCCCTCGTCTCCAGATTTGTTTCTGTTTTTGTTACAAACACACCTTTCACCACATCTTACTTTTAGTCCCCCTCGTCTCCAGATTTGTTTCTGTTTTTGTTATAAACACACCCTTCACCTCATCTTACTGCAGCCCCCCTCGTCTCCAGATTTGTTTCTGTTTTTGTTACAAACACACCCTTCACCACATCTTACTTTTTAGTCCCCCTCGTCTCCAGATTTGTTTCAGTTTTTGTTACAAACACACCCTTCACCACATCTTACTTTTAGTCCCCCTCGTCTCCAGATTTGTTTCGGTTTTTGTTACAAACACACCCTTCACCACATTTTACTTTTAGTCCCCCTCGTCTCCAGATTTGTTTCTGTTTTTGTTACAAACACACCCTTCACAACATCTTACTTTTAGTCCCCCTCGTCTCCAGATTTGTTTCTGTTTTTGTTACAAACACACCCTTCACCACATCTTACTTTTAGTCCCCCTCGTCTCCAGATTTGTTTCTGTTATTGTTACAAACACACCCTTCACCACATCTTACTTTTAGTCCCCCTCGTCTCCAGATTTGTTTCTGTTTTTGTTACAAACACACCCTTCACCACATCTTACTTTTAGTCCCCCTCGTCTCCAGATTTGTTTCTGTTTTTGTTACAAACACACCCTTCACCACATCTTACTTTTAGTCCCCCTCGTCTCCAGATTTGTTTCTGTTTTTGTTACAAACACACACCCTTCACCACATCTTACTTTTAGTCCCCCTCGTCTCCAGATTTGTTTCTGTTTTTGTTACAAACACACCCTTCACCACATCTTACTTTTAGTCCCCCTCGTCTCCAGATTTGTTTCTGTTTTTGTTACAAACACACCCTTCACCACATCTTACTTTTAGTCCCCCTCGTCTCCAGATTTGTTTCTGTTTTTGCAGGGTTTGGTTTCCTTGATGCTGCTCTTCTGTTCCATCCCCCACGGGTAATGGGTTTTTTCTGGCTCTGTGCATTTGTATATATATATATATTTTTTTTAAAAATCCGCATTGTTTTACAATTATGTATTTTTGCACATTGGAGTTTGGTAGGCCTATATGTTTAATTGTTTTTTAAAAGAATTTGGTGTTTTAAAAAATCAGACTGTCTGCAAATGTACACTGTGCTCGCGATTTACGCCAGGATTACGTTCTGGTGGCATAAACTGAGATCAATTTTTTCAGTCAAAATCTTTGTTACAATTAAAGAGATACTTCTGCAAAGTAGATTAACGTAAAAAGTAATAACAGTTTTCATAAAAAGCATAAGATGAGGACGTTAAACAAATAAAAACACAGAATTATGAATTTTAAGTTGTAAAGATCTTTTTTTTTGTATTCTTTCCAGCTCGCGTTATTTTGAATACGGATAAATTGTGATGCATCTATATTTGCATTTGTTTAGTTCTCTTCCCAACTAACATAATTACCGATGTATGTTACGTCGGTCGGTCTCACTCAAAATAGTAACTCGTGCCAGAAAAAAAAAGTACGCAACGCACGGTGTGCAACTTGCGAGGCGTGGGTGTTATATAAAACAAATACTTTGGTTTTATTTTTTTTATTCTTTCACGAAATTAGTAGCGCTCGACAAAGAAAAAGTGCGTAAAAATTGGTGTGCATGAGCCCTCACCCGATGTACAAATCATGAAAACTTGACAGTTTTTGTTAAAACCACTTATTATCAGGGAACACTCTTTGAAAACAATCCACGCACTTTCACACGAAATGTTGTCATCAAAGAACTGTTAAATTGAATCTAAAATAACATAATTCTTGCCGTGTGTACGTTGGTCACTGCTGAGGAATGTAACCATGTTGAAAAATTGTATTGTTTCCATTATATAAACTATCCCGAAAATAGTTACAATCAACAAAGAAAAACGTTCAAATGATGGTGTTCATGAACAGTTTGATTACACTGTGTAATGGAAAGAAACCAAAAACACTCTAAGAATGTACTTCTATCTGCTCATCCGGGAACGGAAACATCACACTATAATTAAAAACCTGTCATGTTTGATGGGTTATTGCTAGTATAGTCATAATTTCCAATCCTACTTAAAAATTTGTCAGCATACTTTATTGTAGTGAGTTTTTGGCTTTTGTGACCTTTTTTGTTTTCCCTGTGGCTGTCTTATTATTTTAGTGGGAAGACAGCAAGAATATGTTATCATACAGAACCTGCCATTCTGCCTTAGCAAGACTGCGTTTTAATGTGGCATCAGACATGTATCACAGCAGCAATATATACAGATTTGAAGGAACAAATAATGATACCAAAATAAGAATACAAAAGGAGTTTTCACAGAATTTGGAAGTACATGGAAATAAAAAGAAATAAAGTCCAACTTAAAAATAAGAATCTTCAACTCAAATGTTATTACTTATTGTATGGCTCTGAAAGTTGAAGAACAAAAATAACAACCAGGAAGAAATATACTTTTGAAAATGGGTGCTTGCCCAGAAAAAGATTGAAATTACATGACAAGATCATCCATGTGGAACTGATGAAAAGAACCAGAGAGAGAGAGATTCAAAATCTAGACACTAGATGATTGACATCAAAGTGACATGAGATGTAACCTTTGTTTAAACTATCTGCATGAGACACTGGAGTCACTTTTTCACGAATAAATAACAGAAACTACAGTTAGTCCGTGACTTAGGACGGTGCTCCATTCCGACGGCTCTGTCGTAAGTCGAATCACCCCTTAATTGTATTGACTTATTACATATTTCCAAGTCCTTATTCCATCATATCATCATTTGTTAACTCTCTGACTCCGGAACAACACTCAGAGCGTTGGTCAGATTTGACACCCGTGCAAAAACAACTCTCTGAGCGTTGTTTTTAGTCTATCACGAATTAAAATTACGGCACAGTGTGGAAAATAATTGCGGAGTCAAAGAGTTAATATACACTGTACAACACAGAAAAAAGGGTTGAAATAAAAGATTTTATGACATTACAATGTGGTTTACTGTACTAAAATGCTTTAAAAAAATACTGAAAAAATGTACTGTAAAAAATACAGGTACAGAATGTGGTACACGACAGCTGCAAATATAAATTAAGAATAATCTGTAGATAAACACACCCACACATAAATCAATCATTTGAACAAGACAGCCATTACTGGATGCACTCGTCCTCTCAGTAGACATGATTGGGAAACAGTACAAACACTTATAATGCAAAGGAACAATGCAGTCTAAGGATGTGATATCACGTCCAATGAAAATTAATGTTTGATATCAAACCCTGCCAAAATGTTTTTAAAGTTCAATGCAGTAGAACTCTTCAGTGAGCATGGTTACATTATCCCAAGCCATAAATGGCCTTCAGAGCATGAAAAATAAAATAGCTTAGGTTGAAAATCTAGAATAAAACATTTTTGTTTGAAAATTTTCCCCACAATTAAATTTGTTGTGGCCGTTGTAAGTCACATATGTCGTAAGCCGAGCACAATGTCATAAGCCGAGCACTATGTCGTAAGCCGAGCGCTATGTCGTAAGCCGAGCACTATCTGTATAAGCATATTCTAATCTAACTTAACCTTTTCATTATTTTACCTCTTTATACTTTCCATGGAGCAAGTAGGCTCAGATTAGAAGCAATTATGCAAAAGAAAGCAAACAATTATGTAACATAATTTAATCTGATTGCAAGAAGTATACATTTCATAATTATATTCTTAGATAATACTGGAACACATCTATTATAGACAGGGTGATTGAAAAGTCTGTACCTATTTATAAATTGTCATTTCTTCACTCCTATTCAACTAACTTATACAAAACAAACATAACAATAAAGACAGTTAACTGTCATTTTATTACTTAAAGGTGCTATGTCACATTAACAGTAAAACTCAACATGAGATCCAGTTTGTTCAACATACAACTTTATAGTGAGCAGCCATTTTTGTTGTCTGCTATAACAACGACTTGTAACAAATCTCGTTTACTGGCCATTTAACAATTTTATTTTGTCACTAGGAATTAAAAAAAAAATATTTATTAGCCAAATAGCAGTTATTGCCCCCACTGTCGTGACATTTGTTTCCAGTGGATACAAGTCAGGATATAAAAATGTGACAATAGAAAGTGACTTGTCAATCACCACACACACACACACACACACATATATATATATATTGTCTGATTAAACGCCAGTACATAAACAAGTATATAAAATATAATATTTTGCACTAGGCTCACTGCAGCATGTGGAAGAAAATAACAAGTCATGGCAAATGCTTAAGTTAAACAACACAACATCTTGAATTGCGTTGAATTTAATACTTATTATGAGTCCTTGAGGATATCTATGACGATTTTGCCTCTGAGATGGCCATCAGACACTTTTTTAAACGCTGCTGGTACTTCGGTAAATGGGAAAACCTGCTGTACAATAGCCTTCACCTAGTTAAAGGGAGGGAAATAAGACCATATGAGAATATATACAAATGGTAAATCCCCATAAATGTTGAAATTTTACATTATTGCCTCCCTTGATTTTTTAAATGTAAAATTTCCAAAGATTAATTAAAATACTAACATTTACGCAATATGTACAATAACCAATATATAAGAACCTTGGTATTTATAAACTATAATAGATACATTAGACAAAGATGAAAAATGTTCATTACATGAGATTGATTTGAATTTATTATGCATAAAATATGTAGTCCTTTCAAAACCACATTTTAGAACTGTATGAAGAACTACATGATCTAAAATGACGATATTATTCTCATGCCTTAAACTAATGAGTAAGGAAAATAACGAGCCTGGGTGATTACAGGCTCCCAGACAAACCGTTCTGGAAGAATTTGTTTACGGGCCAAGGTCGCACCCATGGTGACTCACCTACTTTGTGGGATGCCTGGGTTAAGTGATCAGCCCTTATATCAATAAATGACATGAATGGTCTAATCTACCAGTGTATGAGTATAAATTCAGACACATGCAGCAACAAAAACGAAGTTTAACTAGAAATTTGATTCATCGTTATTTGAAAAAAAAAAACAATTTACATTCTATTTATTGCAACAATATCAGTGAGACGATGTCGACATCCTCCTTCTTCTTTCCTCTCCTCCCTCTCTAAAAAAATATTACATGACACGTTCTCATAACACGTCATAAAACATCTCCATAAAACGACTGAAAATTACAACTTCTAAAAGATCAATAACAAGTGAGTAGAAAACTGCAATTATGCTGTCCAGGAAAATTATACTGATGAATCTTACTTACTTAGTCGTTCCCCTTCTACCGTGAGGTGTAGAGGTTTACTGATGAATCACTGGCCACAAACTAACAGCACAACTATCCACCATTGTCGCTGCTCAAAGACTGTCCAAACCAGTGGTGTAATAAGGGGGGTGCAAGCTGGGTGGACAACCCCGGGTGACAGCCAGAAAGGGGGTGCCATCGGACACTATTATTATAGTACTTACTGTTGAAAATGTACCTGCAAGTGCTTTTTTATTGGGGAAGGGGGTGTCAGGGGTATGATCTGCCCCGGTTGCAAATACTTGAGGGATGCCTCTGGTCCAAACTTGCTCCAAGTAACCTTTGTACCCTCAAAACTCTCACTCACCAAATAAGGTGATCTCTCCACACACACCTCATTAACCATTGTTCACAACAACACACTCGCTCGACTGGGAACCAACTCACATCACTCACTTCAGTTCAGGTAAAATGGCAAAAGATTATATTGGTTTAAAATACAAAACCCACAATCTTGTTACCAAAAAATGTAGCTCCCTACGGAGCAGATGTCCATTTACTCAGGCAATAAAAAATTCCTTAACAACACATATATATAAATCAAAGTTAACAGACACCCATGTGTTACTGGGGCCTGAAAGGGGAGCAAAGAATAGTAACACTGTACCCTACCATGCATGTCGTAAAAAGCGACTAAGGAGGGTTGAGCATGGGGCTGGTTGCCCCATCCCGTAAAACACTTTTTACCAAAATACTTCAACAAACATGGACAAGTCAAATACAGAATATAAATCAACTCAGCTGCCCAAGACAGAAGAAGGTTCTCTGGAAAGGAGGCGCATGAAGCACACAGAAAAAGCCGAAAGGAGTCTGGGTTGCCAACTAACCTTTTTTAATCTAGGAAAATCTCCAGGATTGGCACCTGGAATGTTCGCACTCTGTGTGAACAAGGGAAAACTGCACAGGTAGCAGCAGAAATGCCAAATTACAGGACTGATATCCTGGGTCTCTGTGAGACACGGTGGAAGGGCATAGAGAGGAGGAGATTGATCACAGGAGAAATGGTGTTGTCCTCAGGACATGAGGTGGAAAGAGCCCACCACAGTGAAGGGGTGGCTATAATGCTGTCTAGGGAAGCAGAGAAGGCACTTATAGAATGGGAAGCAATGGGGCCCCAAATTATAACAGCAAGGTTTAAATCAGCCAAAAAGACAGTAAATATAAACATCATCCAATGTTATGCATCAACAAATGATAAAGAAGAATCTAAGAAAGAAGACTTTTACACCAGACTACAAAGTGTCTTGGACAAAATGAAAAGAAAGGACATCACAGTTTTGATGGGGGATCTAAACACAAAAATAGGAACAGACAACGCCGGCTTTGAAGAAATCATGGATTAGGTATGATGAATGAGAATGGGAAACTATTCGCTAACTTCTGTGCTTCAAATCAACTAGCTATAGGAGGAAGCATATTTCCACATAAAAGAATACATAAAGCAACATGGATATCCCCAGACCACAGAACTGAGAATCAGATTGATCACATATGCATAAGTAAGAAGTTTAGGTCATCATTGCATGATGTAAAAGTATGTAGAGGAGCAGATGTGGTATCAGACCACCATCTTCTGTTGGCTAAAACAAAATTAAAACTCAAGAAATTTACAACAGCATATAGCTATAGACAACAGTATAATGTGGGTTATCTAAGAAATCAGGATATAAGAGAAAAATTTTCAATCACAGTATCCAACAAATACCAAGTACTCCAAGTGTGAAGATGAAGCACATACGGAAGACCACTGGCAACAAGTAAAAAATATATGGAACAAGACGTGTGAAGAAGTACTAAGAAAAAGAGAACATCAGCACAAAGCATGGATAACAACAGAAACCATTACCAAGATAGAAGATAGGAAAAACAAGAAAGCAGATTTAAACAGAAGCAAAACCAGAAGCTCAAAAGCCAAGGCTCATGAAGTGTACATAGAAGCAAACAAAGAAGTAAGAAGAAACATCAAAAGAGACAAGAGAAAGTATTCTGAAGAGTTGGCAAGGGAAGCAGAGGAAGCTGCTTGTGACAAAACAGGTTTGTTCATGTACTTTTGTGCCCCTCTCTCTCTCTCTTTCATCTGCTTATTATTTGGGTGCACTTTTCATAACTGTCATTCTCTCCGGAAGTATCACTTCATTTCTTCATTTTTCTCACTCATCATCCTATTATTTGGCATATTTACATTATTTTTTGCTGTGACCGCACCCAGACTTGTTTACATTTCACCAGGTGAACTGTAACAATACCAGGTTAATTACACAGGTCAGCGGTAATACGTTTATCGCCTAAGCCATCTAGCCAACCTTTGATAGAGACGATCCTCTATTGACACAATATTGTCGAGCATGATCGTTGAATAGAACGCCATATTGTCTGCCTAAGAAAGAGGGATGGGCAAAGACACAGGTGATAATGAGATAATAGCTTCCGCTGGCCTATCCCTGGGTAATTGTTACAGATGACCTGGCAGAGGAGACAATCTGAGTGGAAATATTACAGCATTATTAGAAAGAGGTCACGCGATGAAATTTTAAAATGTAATATTTTTAAAATACGTGGGGGAAATTAAATTAAATACCCCAACCCAGATAATGCTATAGAGCTTACCATTGGTTTGATTAGAGAGACGGAATCGACATTGACTTTCATTGGAAAATTCATCGGAAGTACAATCTGGGATTTTGAACTGAGAATTGGAAATATAATCTAGCAAAATCGGAGTCACAGATCAGCCTGCATCACCCTGTCAAGCCAGCAATTCACCAAAGCCAGGAAGAGAAGGATCAGACAAAGGATTCCAAAATTATAAGTGACAGATCAGAGTATTTGGGCAACTTAAAACTTAAAAGTAAACCCGCGTTTTAAATACAAAGACTGGAAACTTAAAGGACAGCTCAGAATATTTGGGCAACTTTAAAACTTAAAAGTAAACCGGCATTTATAAATACGAAGACTGGAGTCCTAAGGAATCAGATCACCCGTGATAAGATGAATTTCCCAGACCAAGTGATTCGAAAGCATCGAAACCTAAAGTTGCTAGTGTCCATTCTAAACTGTGCCAGGAGATTGTGTTCCCAAAAGTTACTTTGGGGTAAGTGTAAACATTTATTTTACACTTGTGAATTTGACATGTTTTTCTTGCTAAGTGGTTATATATGAAGCTGGCAACCTCAACCTATGAAAATAATATATTCATAAACCACTACAGCAAGCACTGGTGATCATTTCTTGCTAGTCGTACAGAAAACCAACCGCAGAGGTGACCCCAGACTTCGACTGGAGCAGTGATGAGTGATGACTACATCATATGTGCCTCAAGTGTTATCATATCATTTTGAGAGATATACGTACCTTGCTAATTTTAATTCAGGCAAATCATTGATTTTGCGCTGTCCAAGCACATATTTTCCCAGTTTAATACCCAGAAGAATATGGGTGATTTCTAATCATCTTCCCTGAGTTATGCTGTGTATACTCAAAAGCCATTTAACTATTCAGAGAGACTAACATTGGTGGGATGACAGTGAGACAATGCGCCTGTTAATTTGCAGCCAACAAATGTACTAAGCAGAGGCATTTGTTCTTTCTATTTTGTCTAAAAGTTTGTGGAACGAAGCTATCAGACTGTGAAGTGTCATCATCACAAAAGAATTGACAAAACCAAGGCTGCAGGACTCACTTATACCAGTTAAGTGCTTGTGAATGGCACCAGCAAACGGACATTAAATTTTAATTTTAAATCCTCAACTAAAGTCTCAATGACGAGAAATTTGATTTAACTCTAAAATTCACCATCATTTCATCGTTATTTTAACCTGTTGAACTAATTGATTATTAAATTTGTTACATGTTATTTTAAAAGTAAACAATCATAGTTGATTCAGTTATTATATGTATGAAAGCAAATGTATGAGCAAGACTCTTTAATATATATATATATATCTAGACATATATTTACATCCATAGAGCTAATACTTATAAAAGGAATTTTGCTGGATTTACACCAGCTGGGGGCTTGAACCATTGCTTAATTCTTCACAAAAGGCGGCGGTTCAGATATAACAGTTAACAATTGCCCTGCCAATGCCGCAATGTTCTTGACTTCTGAATTATCTTGTGAAGACTCCGTTGGGACAGAAGTGTCTTTACTCTTCTATCTACAACTCTGCAATGATGACCCATTTTAGATACTCTTGTGTTTTGGCCACTGGTGGACCACTACTGCAAAGCAGGGGAGACAATCCGTGACACTGCAGCCAAAGGAAATATGAAGGACCTGTACAACAACACAAAGAAGCTAACAGGGTATTATAAGCAAGCAAATGGCCTCATAAAAGATAAGAATGGAAAATTGCTTTGTAATATATGAAGAACAAATGAAGAGATGGACAAAACATTTTGAGGAACTTCTCAATAGACCAGCACCAACTAATCCCGCAGACATCCAGCCAGCAGAAGAGGAGCTACTAATCAGCTGTAAATTGTAATATGAATACATTAAAGTACGAACCACACATTGTAATATAATGCGAATCTTGACATGTACGATATTCTGTAAATAAACATGGCTACGAACTGAACATGCTTATACTGAGTGCTTTCTGAAACATGTGTGTGCTTGTGTAGATGACGAGGTAATGCTTATATACATACATCATAACATTACATGGTGGCAGCGATCGATACCGGACTGACGCAAAACAGCTACACGATAACACGTGAGTACAGTATTCGGCTAATTTTCGTCATCGAAGTCAGCCATGGCGGCGAAACAATATCGCAACGCACCGCAAATGAGATTCGCCGGTCAAGACTATAAGAGTGAAGCTTTCTTGTTATGGCCCCAACGCATAGATCTATATTCCAAGACCACTGGTCTGGAAGGACAAACCCTAACTCCATATATCCTAGAAGCATTGGACGATGAAGGTTTGAAAATTTACAACAGTTTTGCTACCGCCATGCCTGTTGAGTCAGCGACCGACCCCGTAGCCATATTGGACGAATTTGAAAAACGTCTGATAATAAAGCACACGAACTTTAGAGCGGCAAGATTAGAACTTCACCACCTGCGACAGAAACCTGATGAAAGTTTAGATGATTTCTTCACTCGCATCAAGGAGAAAACAAGTGTATGTAAATTTAACAAAGAAGAAGAAAAAGAGCGAATTATCGAACAGATCCTTCTCAGCACACCAATGCCAGAGTTCCAGAAATGGATACTGAGCCAGAGTGATACACTAAATTTACAACAACTTCTGGATGAAGGCAGGAAACACGAGGCACAAGCACTAAACATTAAACAAATTCAGCAAGGTACAGTAACAGCCCAGGTGGATGCAGTAAAAAGCTATAAACCCAAACAAAACAAAGCAACTGGTTCGAAGCAACAAGAAAAACACAACACAAGCAGAGGTGCTATGTGTAAATGTTGTGGCCTAAACCACATACAAAACCACTGTCCAGCTAAAGACTCTACATGTCATTACTGCAGAAAGAGGGGCCACTGGATAAAATTATGTTTCAAGAGGAAACAAGACAGTGCTCAACACAACTTTCACAGCAGAGAGTCATCAAAACAAACACACTTTATGATGACTGAGGACCTTGACTCCAGTGAAGAAAGTGATCCTTCCACATTTGATACTGTGAAGATACTAACTTTCAGTAATGAACCAAAGAGAACGCAGGCTTTCTGCAAAGTACAATTCCGAATACCAGGAATTAAAAGGCACAAAGAAAGATATATTCGGTTCAAGATAGACACAGGTGCCCAAGGTAACACTCTACCCTTAAGAATATTCAGACAGATCATGCCTGACAAGGTGGATAAGCAAGGATTTCCCACAAGGGATGTAAAAAGTAGGAGTGGCAGGACAAAGCTAAGAGCTTACAATGGAACAAGTATAGACTGTTTCGGAGCAGTAACACTTGAATGTTTATACAGAGACTCTGAATGGACATCGTCAACATTTTACTTGGTAGATGTTGAAGGACCTGCAATTTTGGGTTTACCAATGTGCGAAAAGCTGAGTGTGGTAACTATTAACAACATTAAAGCTGACAAAAAAGAACATCTTACTCTACACGTCACTGGAGTAGATGACCTTAAACAGCGATTCCCAGAACAGTTCGACAGAATAGGCAAACTTCCAGGAAAGGCAAGATTCTTTTTAAAAGACGCTGAGCCAAAGATAGACCCACCTAGAAAGTATCCTATACATGTTAAACAGAAACTTGCCACAGAACTAGAAAAGATGGTGCAGAATGATGTTATTAGAAAGGTTGAAGAGCATTCTGATTGGTGTAGTAGTATCACAACCGTTCTGAAGCAGGATGGTTCTCTTCGGGTTTGCCTTGACCCAAAACACTTAAACAACAGTCTAAAGCGCTGTCCACACAAAATGCATACAGTGGAAGAGATAACTCACAGATTCCACAATGCCAAATATTTTTCTAAACTAGATGCTGTACACGGATACTGGAGTGTTGAGATAGCAGAGGAAAGTCAACTCCTTACAACTTTTCGAACACCATTCGGCAGATATTGTTTCAAGAGACTCCCATTTGGTTTGAATGTATCACAAGACATCTTCCAACAGAAGATTGACAACATTGTTGAGCAATGTTCTGGTACAGTGGCTATTGCGGATGACATTGTAGTCTGCGGCAGGTCAAAACAAGAACACGACCGTAACTTGATTAACTTGATGCATGTAGCACAGGCCAATGGGCTAACATTCAACAGCAAAAAGTGTACAATTAAGGCAACGGAGATACAATTTTTTGGATTGCTGTACACCCAGAATGGTGTAAAACCAGACCCTAAAAAGGTTGAAGATATTCATGACATGCCAACACCAGCTACAAAGAAGGAACTGCAACAATTCTTAGGTGCTGTCAATTTCCTAGCACAATTCATACCAAATTTGTCAGCTGCTGCAGAACCTTTGCGATCTCTACTACAGAATGAAACTCCGTATGAATGGTCAGAAGACTACCAATACATATTCAACCACTTGAAGACCCTCATATCATCTGATGCATGCTTGAAATACTATGACATGCAAGCACCCACTTTTCTCATGGTTGATTCCAGTCTGAAAGGCCTAGGAGCAGCACTTTTGCAACCAGACAAAAATCCTGAAGGACACTATGCCAAAGAACTTCGTCCTGTAGCTTACGCAAGCAAATCATTAAGTTCTGGCGAAAAGAAACTTGCAAACATTGAAAGAGAAATGCTAGCTGTACGTTTTGGAATCAAACGCTTCCACACATTTCTTTTCAACCGCCCATTTACAATTCTCTCAGATCATAAGCCACTTGAGATGATTCATAAAAAACCAATAGCTTCAGCACCACCACGACTACAAGCTCTGTTATTGGAAACACAAGGTTATGATTTTAATATTCAGTATATCCCAGGAGAGGATATAGGTCTTGCAGATGCTCTCAGCAGATTACCAAACCCCAACAAGACAGCAGATCTTACCCCAAACATCAAAGTTGATTTTGTCAAGTTTAGCGATAATCGGCTTGAACACATCAGAGAAGACACAATGAGAGATCCTATCCTTAACTCTCTCAAAGAACTGATATACCATGGATGGCCAAGCTCTATCAGGGAAGTTCCAACACACATCCGTCCATACTACTCGATGAGGGACGAGTTAAGCATCGAAGATGGTCTGATCCTTAAAGGAGATCGCATTGTTGTACCAGAAACACAACGCGATATCATCCTTAAACAGCTCCATAATAGTCACCTTGGTATTGTGAAGACACAACTGAGAGCAAAGAAAGATGTTTACTGGCCACAGATAAACAAGGACATAGAAACACTATGTAAAAACTGTTCAATTTGCCAAGAACATGCAAATAGGCAGTGCAGAGAACCTCTCATACCATCAGACATACCATTGAGCCCTTGGAGCATTATAGGAACTGATATTTTCTCAATCGACAATAATGACTATCTTATTATTGCTGATTACTACAGCAAATTTCCCATCATTGAGAAACTTCCACAACCCTCACCATCAGCTGTTATTGCAGACATTACAAAGAAGTATTGCAGCATGTTTGGCATCCCAGATGAAATTAGATCAGACAACGGTCCACATTTCTCAGGTCAAGCATACAGAAACTTCACTAAGGACTGGAAGATCAAACACACAACATCATCACCTAGATACCCTAAATCTAATGGTTTCATTGAGAGACAGATACAAACTATCAAGTCAATCATGAAGAAAACAAGAACAGAGGATGTACACCTAGCACTCTTGAGATGGAGAACAACACCGGTAGACAGTAAGATCGACAGTCCAGCAGAACTTATGTTTGATAGAAGAATTAAAGACCTCCTACCATCTAAGGTCCACTTCCGTCCACAACATAGAGACAGCACATATGATCAATTTCAGCATCGTCAGCAAGTTCAGAAATCCAACTATGACAAATGTGCTAAAGACTTACCACCATTATATCCTGGTCAGCATGTGACTACCTACAACCACAACAATGACACATGGTCAAAAGCAACAATCATTTCCAGAAACCCTGAACCCAGGAGCTATACTTTAAGACCAGACAGCAGCAGCAACCTCCTGAGGCGAAACAGAGTGGACATAAGAGAAATCCCACAGAATACAACAGAACAGAGAATTCCCATGCTTTCAACAGACAATGCAGTAACTCCAGACTTTGGTGCCCCACAAAACCAACAAGCGCCAAGGCCGAAATCACAACCAACTCAAGCTAAACCAGGGACTTCCGCAGAACCACCAGCACTTTACACCACTCGTTCTGGCCGTACAGTGACACCTCCCAGCCGATACAGACAGTGACATATATACTCACACTGAGCATTACACATACTTATCCTTTCTCACATGAAACATTTCGTTGGAAATGTTTGCACACATTTTTTTTTCAAAAAAGGGGGGATGTAATATGAATACATTAAAGTACGAACCACACATTGTAATATAATGCGAATCTTGACATGTACGATATTCTGTAAATAAACATGGCTACGAACTGAACATGCTTATACTGAGTGCTTTCTGAAACATGTGTGTGCTTGTGTAGATGACGAGGTAATGCTTATATACATACATCATAACATTACATAAATGACCAAGTAGAGAAGAAATAAAGAAAGCCATAAAGCTTCTGAAAAATGCAAAAGTAGCTGGTCCAAATGGAATTCCAGCAGAGGCCATCAAAACAGATATTGATTCCTCTACAGAGATATTATACAAACTACTTGGCAAAGTCTGGGAGAGAGAGGAAATACCAGCAGAATGGAAGGAAGGTTATCTGGTCAAGTTGCCTAAGAAGGGAAATTTACAAGATAGCACAAATTATAGAGGAATAATGTTACTATCAGTGCCAGTAAAAGTATTAAACAGAATCATCCTTGAGAGACTAAAAGGGTCCATAGACAAGCAACTGAGAGATGAACAAGCAGGTTTTTGACAAAACAGATCCTGTACAGACCAGATAGTCACATTGAGAATAATAGTTGAACAAAGTCTGGAATGGAATTCACTGCTATACATCGGATTTGTGGACTATGAAAAGGCATTTGACAGTGTAGACAGAGCATCACTTTGGATATTGATGAGGCATTATGGAGTTCCCACGAAGATCATTAACACATTAACTACCGCAAGCCGGTGGGACCGGCTTGTGAAATCCTATCATTTGGACCGCGAGCCGCTCAGAGCGTCAATCTAATTTTAGTAATAAAATGAATGAAAAACGTACTGAAACACTTTCTGATCTGGTTCGAGATTTTAAGTTGCCACCAGAAAACAAATTCCCAAAGCATGGGTGTTGTAGAACACTGGAAAATTGATATTATGTTCATATCTTTCAGCGCTTTGGGTTAGTTACCAAATCGTGTAAAGCTGTTTACCGTGGCAACTAGTGATAGGACCACACAAAAATGCGTGTACATCTCGTCTAATGGCTGAATAGGCTAGAAACTTGTTTCAACAATTGACTGATAGATCTAGCGATGAGGACAAGAGTGAAAACGGTGTGCACATTGTTTGAAATAGTGATTTTGATAGAGATGGGGCGCAAGCAGTTATAATTGCAAAAATATTGCAAGTCCTCGGCCATCGGACAGCCGTTAAATAGCAACAACCAATATTAGAGTTACAAATGGTGCTTATTATAATAGTACATTCATTTATCTTTAAAATGGCATGTAATTCATAAAAATATGTAAACAATTATGAAAACTACAGCTTACTTTGTGCAAACACCTACAGGATGAAAATGGGAAAACAATTTTATTCTGCCACAGTGTGTATTTCAATTCGGTAGTTAATGTGTTAACTTAATAAGGAAGACCTATGAAGACATGACATGCAGAGTTCTTCATGAAGGACAATTTACAGAACCGTTTAGGATTAGAACGGGAGTGAGAGAAGGATGCCTCTTGTCTCCATTTCTTTTCTTACTAGCAATAGATTGGGTTATGAAAACATCAACATTACACAACAGAAATGGAATCCAGTGGAGTCTGACTAAACAGCTTGATGATCTGGATTTTTCAGATGACTTGGCTCTTCTGTCCCATAACCATAATCAGATGCAAGAGAAAATGAAAATTCTCGATGAGAGGTCACAACAAGTGGGCCTGAAAATACACAGGGAAAAGACAAAGATAATGAGAATAAATGCAAGAAATGATAACAAGGTTGAACTTGAAGAAACACCACTAAAGGATGTAGAATCGTACACATATCTTGGCAGTAATATAGACAGAGTTGAGGGACAGACAATGCTATCAAAATAAGAATACAACAAGCAAGAGGAGTTTTCACTGCATTGGGAAACATCTGGAAAACAAGAGAAATCCAACATGAAAATAAGAATCTTCAACTCAAATGTCAAGTCAGTCCTATTGTATGGTTCTGAGACGTAGACTTTTATAAACGGGTGCTTGCATAGAACAGAAGGACTGAAATGGTATGACAAAGTCACAAATGTGGAATTGATGACAAGAACCAGACAAGTGCCAGTGGAACAAGAGTTGAGAAGAAGACACTGGCGATGGATAGGACACACACTGAGGAGACCTGTTGATAGCATTACAAGGCAGTCCTTGTTCTGGAATCCACAGGGAAAGAGAGGCAGAGGTAGACCAAAAAACACATGGAGAAGAGAACTGGATACAGAAGTGAAAGTCATGAGGAAAACATGGAAAGAACTTGAGCAGATGGCACAGGACAGGAAGACTTGGCATGTGTTTGTTGAAGGCCTATGCTCCTCGGAGAGCTAAAGGGAATTGAAAATTAACAGAAGCTTCAGAGCTTGATGAATCGCTTCACCTAAGCATACAAGGACTCGGCTTCACAATAAGTCTAAAGAAAACAAATGTGCTGGGTCAGGATGTGGATGTCGCACCAGTTATCACTATTGATAACTATGAACTGGCGGTAGTGCACCACTTCACATACCTGAATTCTACCATTGACGACAAACTCTCTCTGGACACAGATATTGACAGCCGGATTGGCAAAACTGCAGCCACCTTTGCTTCACAATGCGTGTTTGGGAAATCTCCAAACTCACAACGAAGACCAAAGCTGCGGTATATAACGCCTGCGTCACCAGCAAACATCTATATGGCAGTGAGACATAGGCAACCTATGCTAAGCAAGAAAGAAGGCTCAATACCTTCCATCTACAGTGTCTACGCCACATCCTCGGTATTTCGTGGAAGGGCAAATTGACAAATGTCGAGGTGTTGTCAGGGAAGCATTCCCATAGTAGTTATGAATGAACTGGCTATTATTATTCTTTCTCTCGCTCCCTCCCTCTCACACACACACACAATCATTTTTCTTTTCATTATTTTTAACGTCATCATTATTTTTTAAGTAGCGTTATTACTATTTATTAAATGCTTCAATTTTTTATTATATCTTTGTCTTATTCCGTTCTGTTATTTTAATATTCCAATAATTATTGTCACTTTTGTTGATTTAATTTATTCTGTTTTATTTTATCAGTTACATTATTATAATAATAGCCCCTTCGTTCATAAATGACTATGGGAATGCGCCCCTCAGGTGACAGCCCTCAGCTGCTTATTTTCCTGGTGTTCCTTTCGACGTTTTCTCCTCTCTTCTGCTTGTTGTGTGAGCTTATTTTCGCCCAATCTGAGGTGGCGCCAAAGATAGCATCGCCACTTGGTGCGATCAGAAGCTTCATCCTCCCAGGTTGCTGGATTTAAGTCCAGTGCCCTCATATCTTTCTTGCTTTCCTTTGATCCTTAGCCACCGACCGTCAAAGCAGTCAGTGGCCATCACGCATAGTGGCGTCTTGTAGGGCAACAACAAATTGATTCCACTTTGCTCGATCGGTGGCCATTCTTCATACAGTGCCCCAACTCTGGTTCATTCTTTGCATCTCAGTCTCTACAGTCCTCCGCCAGGTTGTTTTTGGTCGGCCTCTCTTTCGTTTTCCTTCAGGGGTCCAAAGCATAGCTGTTCTCGTGATGACTTCGGGGTCTCTTCTGAGGATATGGCCAACCCAGCTCCAGCGTCTGCCAGCTATGATGGTGTGCATGTCCTCTTGCTTGCTCCGAGTAAGCAGATCTTGGTTGGTGATGGTATTCAGTCAAAAGATTTGGTGAATTTTTCTTAGGCATGTTGTGTGAAAAAAGGACAATTTCGACATTTCCTTCTCTGTAACTCTCCAGCATTTTGCACCATAGAGAAGCACAGAAAGCACACAGCTCTAATATAATCTTAATTTTGTGCTTGTGCTGTATTGAGAGGACTTCCAGATGTTGTTTAGGCTAAAAAAGGCTGCTCTTGCTTTATTCATTCTGATGTTGATGTCTTTGCCTGCCCCGCCGTCTGGTGGTCTATGCATCCTAGGTATGTGAAGGTGTCTGTCTGTACCAGTTGCTGATTCCTTACTGATATGGGCTCAGGGTTGCTCACATTGAGCATCATGACCTCTTGACTTCTTTAAATTGATGTTCAAGCCCACCTGCTGGCTATACTTATTAAGTCTATCCGTTTTTTCCTGGATGTGTTGATGTGAATGTGCTAGTAGTGCAATGTCATCTGCATATTCCAGATCTTCCAATGTAGAAAATGTAGTTCATCTTATTCCTCTTGGACTGCCCTCTGTTGTCTGGCGCATCACCCAGTCTATGACTGTTAAAAATAGAGTGGTTGATAAGGGGCATCCCTGTCGTACTCCTGTCTTCACCTCAAAGGTTAGGTTGCTCTACCCAACACTACACGTAAAGTTGGCTTGGAGGCTTTTTATGATTGACACTATGCAGCTTGGAATTCCATAAGTCCTCAGTATTTTCCATAAACTGTCCCTATGTATGCTGTCAAAAGCCTTTTCAAAATCAATGACATTTATGTACAGCTGTCTTTGCCATTCTGAGCACTGCTCTATAATGTTCCTGAGAGTGAATATATGATCTACACATCTTCTGTTCTTTCTAAATCCTGCTTGTTCTTTCCTCAGTTTGTGGTCTACTGCTTTTGAAATTCTCTGTATAATTATCCTGCCTAGTATTTTGCTGGGAACTGAGAGAAGAGTGATTCCTCTCCAATTATTACAGTCTGCAAGATTCCCTTCTTGGGCAATTTGACAATTATTCCTTTTCTCCACTCTGATGGTGTTGTCCCTGTTTTCCAGACTTGTGCAAATAGTGGTTCTAACAGTTCTGCTACTAGCTCAGGGTCTGTCTTAAATAGCTCTGCATTTAAGTTATCATGGCTAGAAGCTTTTCCGTTCTTTAACCCTTTGATTGCTGTGATGATTTCTTCTTTTCGTGGAATGTCTGTATTTACATCTAGATAATTTTCAGCCTCAGGAACATTCAATTGTGTCTCTGGTGGTTCCTTGTTCAGAGTTTCTCTGAAGTGCTCTGCCCATCTTGTTTCCTGTCCTTCTGCTGTCGTGATGAGATTTCCTTGCTTATCTCTTACTAGTGTAATATTGTTTGCACCTCGTTTTCCGCTGATAAATTTAGTTATTTTGTATACTGTGCTTTGTTCATTTCTCAGTGCTGCCTCTTCTGCCTGTCTTGCAAGATCGTCTAGGAAATCTTTCTTGCACACATTTTTAAATCTCAGCTGTGGTCAGCCAACTGTTCTTTTGCTATCTGCTAGTTGTCCGTAGAAGATATCTTTCGGGATGTGACCATCTTGAATGCAGCGGACATGGCCAAGCCAGCGTATGCTGTGCTGTCTAAGCATGTGACAAACCCTCAACATTTGCCACTATATCTTTCCACGAAAAGCAAAGGATGTGGCGTAGACACCGTAGATGTAAGGTATTGAGCCTTCTTTCTTGCTTAGCATAGGTTGTCCATGCCTCGCTTAATTACAGTTATGCAAATACGTCTATGGGTCTGTTTATTCGTTTTTTTCAATTAAGCGCTATTTTAACATGTCATTTCTATTAAAAAAGATAAAGGTAGTCTGGTCACATATATTGCCATAAGAGAGTCAAGCAGCAGAAACTTCACTTTACTAGGTCCAGCCTCCACAGGATGGGTGACCAGTTCCCTTCCTCGCTGCCTTTGCCTTCCCTAACTCAAGAGCACAGTCAGGTACTCTTTTACACCTGGGTAGACTTGAGTGTAACGCCACTGTCATTCGAACCCAGTACCCTTGCCGCGA
Organism: Oreohelix idahoensis; assembly: GCA_024509875.1. Taxonomy (NCBI): domain Eukaryota; kingdom Metazoa; phylum Mollusca; class Gastropoda; order Stylommatophora; family Oreohelicidae; genus Oreohelix; species Oreohelix idahoensis. The sequence goes on from JAMPIV010022070.1 coordinate 540,390, forward strand.
AAGGCCAGCGCTCCAACCACTCTGCAAATTGGATGCTCTCATTTTTATTACTATTTTCTTTTTCAGAAATGTTTCCCCACTTTCCTCTTCCCTGTTTTTTAAATTCTCATTCCTAATGTTTCACTCTTTTAATTTCATTTTTCCTTACGTTCATAAAGGCATTTCAGGCTTGCATTTACCAGAATGATGTCAGTGACTTTCAAGTGATTCACATCCTATTTTATTTTTACTTACTTATTTACTTAGTTGTTTTTCTTCTACCCTGGGGTGTAGAGGTTTGACAGAGAGAGTGCCATACTATCCTACTGGCTGTCTTCCTCCTGGCCTGGTTCCAGTCTAGTCCTTGGTCCTTCAACGATAGTTTACTGTTGTCCTCTCAGCAGACTCTGGGCCGTCTTGGAGGTCTGGATCCCTGGCTCTTAGTTTACTATACTTTTTGTGATAGCCGATTTTCTCCCATCCTGCAGATATGGCCAAACAATCGTAGCTGGGACTGTACTGCTTGAGTCAGCAGGGGCTGGGTTTTGAGGCCTTGCCATATCGTCTTGTTGCAGGCCATGTCTCTTGTTACTCCAACCACCTTTCTCAGATACCCCATTTCTGAGGTTTGGAGCTGGCCATTGTGGGTTGTAGCCACTGCTCATGACTTGCATCCATAGGTCAAGACTGGAACATAGGTGGAGCAGTATACAGTCATCTTCGTCTTCTTGCCAATTTCTCTTTTACTGAAGAATCCTCAATTTACAGCCTGAAATAGTCTTCCAGCTGCTGCTCTTTGAGTAGCCAACACTTCTTTGATGCTTCCCTTCCAGTCTATAACATCTCCAGGGTATTTAAAGTGGTTGACCTGCTCCAGGACCTGTTCTCCCAGCATAATTTGATGCCTTTTATGCTCTCATGATATCACCATGGTTTTTGTTTTGGAGCTGCTGATGACAATTGCTCTCTTTTTCAGCTCCTCTTTCCAGACTTACAGGTTGGATTGAAAATGTGCCTCTGATTTAGCAATCAGGGCAACATCATTGGCAAATGCCAGCTCTGAAATACAAACCTGTCTCATCTTCCAGTACCCCACTGAATACGTTCTTGTCCTCTCCTTACATGTTTTTATGACATCATCCATGAGGAGTATGAAAATATAAGATGACAGAATATCAACCTGTCTTACACCAATGGTGGTCCTGAACTCTTCTGACTTATGGTTTGCCGTCCTCACATAATTTCTGCAAGTCTTGTAGAAGCTCTGTATACTATTTTATTTTTATGCATTTAAACTGGTTTTCACCTCTACTGTTTATATACATCTTGTCCCTAGTGAAGGCCTTTTGGTCAAATGTTGGTAATTTCTTTGTTCTTCATTCCAGTACAACTTACACTTTATCATTTAATCCACATTATCAGAAATGAAATAAATGGTACCTGTCCAGCCTTCACCATCTCTCTGACCCTTTCCATTGCTGCACCATTTGGTATGAAGATAGCCCATCTCACACTGCCACCAGAATGCAAACCCTGTAAATGGAGATAAGATGCTGAAGGATGTAAGTTCTTATATGCTCATCAGCAGCCTCAGCCAGTAAGTTTTCAAGTAAACTACTAGAGCATGCAACACTAAAATATCAATTCTTTTGTTTCCACCCATAGAACAGAACTGCATTTTTGTTCCCCCATAGAACAGAACTGCATTTTTGTTCTCTGTGGAACAGAACTGCATTTTTGTTCTCCGTGGAACAGAACTGCATTTTTGTTCTCTGTGGAACAGAACTGCATTTTTGTTCTCTGTGGAACAGAACTGCATTTTTGTTCTCTGTGGAACAGAACTGCATTTTTGTTCTCTGTGGAACAGAACTGCATTTTTGTTCTCTGTGGAACAGAACTGCATTTTTGTTCTCCGTGGAACAGAACTGCAACTGTTGTTAGTTATTACCACCTTGCTCAGTCCTTCCTTGACTTGCCCACTCTTCTCTGTCTTTGTGAGTTCCAGTTAAGGGCATGTACAGCTATAATGGCAAGTAGTTTCATGAGGGCATGCCCGTCCATCTCCACCTTCTCTCTTCTATACTGGTTGTGTCTGGTTGTCCTTTACATTTGCCCAAATCACTGACCATCTGATATAAAGAATGCAAATGAGAAAGTCCCCCATGTAGTTCCTAGGGGTGACTTAGGAAAAAAGAATAGGACTACGGGTCCCTCAAGCAAGTCATAAGAGGTGACTAAGACGAGGATGAGCATGAAGCTGGCTAAACTTATCCTGTCAAACAGTGTTTCCCAAAGTGGGCGGTATCCCTAAGTTGGACTACCTAGTGGGGCACTAAGAGACAAGGTGGCAGCTGGAAGGGGGGGGGGGGTTGCACTTGTGTGTGTGTGCATGATAGAGGTGTGCCCTTCACAGCGCCTTGTTTGATTATTTACAATGGACTACCAATAGCTTTGGTTACATAAAAGAAATTTCTCATTGCTGTTCTGCACTATAGACAGTGGTACTGTCACAGAACGGTTTCATGAGTGTGAATGATGATAGTGATTGGAGTAAAGATCACTGGTGTTGTCAACACTTGTTTAAGTGTAACTCATGGACTGAGTTCATGTCTGACTTTATGTCAGCTTTTTGTGACTTGTTCGTGCGCTGGGAGAAAGCATGTTTGATGAACACAAGTCTTGGTGACTGAGAGAGTAGAGTACCTGAGTGTGAATACAGATAGTCTGTGTTTGGCAGCCGAGCTGTGCGCTCGAGTCTGTGATTTGTAGCCGAGCGGTATGCTTGTATTGTGTGATTGTGGAAAACCACAGATGTGATTACTCCAAATGTGATGGAAATAGCTATTATATTGTAGATCCTACCTATTGTCGTTGTTGGGGACTGCTCCATGGTGGGTAATCATCTTGGCTGGTTTATTTTTGGTCGGGATGATTGCACCATGTAGCACCCCAACTAGAGGCACATTTAGACGTATCGTATGTAGAATGATGACGCAAAATACATAGTTACAAAGAGTCTGCTTGTGGCCTTCGTGCCTAACGAACGTGTTTCAGGATATGTGGCTGGGCCACTAATATATGTGTATCAATAGTCTGCGTTATGCCCTTGGGGCCGATCGATAGTGTACATTAAATGATGTGGTTTTAACCACCCTACAATGCGTAGCAAAGAGATCAAATAATTCAATAGTAGTCGAATGACATTTGTAATGGCCATCGTGCCAGAGTATTCAATAATTAATGTGTTAGCAATAAGACTGGCGTGGCAAGCCAAATGAATATAAATATGAATTCAGAATTGAATCGAGGCTAGAGAAGCTGTAATAATTATGCAGACACAACAGAGAAATGTGAAATAATATAATAGACTGAAAAATGTCTAACGCAGTAATATAAAAGACATAGAATCAGTGATTAATGCACAATGGGTATGTGCGAGTTTATAAAAATGTTCAAAGTCTACTGACAGAGTGAAGTTACGATGTTTATTGTGAAGTACTGTATTCAAACACCCGTGTGTTACCGGGGCCCGAAAGGGGAGCAAAGAATAGTAACACTGTCCCCTACCAAGCATGTCGTAAAAAGCGACTAAGGAGGGTTGGGCATGGGGCCGGTTACACCATCCTGTAAAAAAATTTTAAACCACAAAAAACTTCAACAAATATGGACAAGTCAAATAAAGAAAATAAAACACAGCCATCCAAGACAGGGGAAGGTCCTCTCGCGGGGAGGCGTATGATGCAACACAGAGAAAGCCGAAAGGAGTCTGTGTTGCTGACTAACCTTCTTTCTTCTAGGAGAACTTCCAGATTTGGCACCTGGAATGTTCGGACATTAAACGAACAAGGGAAAGTGGCGCAAGTAGCAGCAGAAATGAGGGAATACAAAATCGAGGTTCTGGGAATGTGTGAAACAAAGTGGAAGGGGGTAGACAGGAAGAAACTCATCACAGGTGAATTGGTGCTGTCCTCAGGACATGAAGACGAAAGTTCACACCACAGTGAAGGGGTAGCTCTTATGTTATCTAAAGAAGCACAGAAAGCACTAATTGAATGGGAAGCTGTTGGACCCAGAATAATAACAGCTTCTTTCAAAACAGCTAAAAAGAAAATTCATGTAAATGTCATCCAATGTTATGCACCAACTAATGACAAAGAAGAGTCTGTGAAAGAAGCATTTTATACTAAACTACAGGAAATTATGGATAAAGTAAAAAGAAGAGACATCACAATTTTGATGGGTGACATGAATGCAAAGATAGGTACAGTCAACACTGGATTTGAAGAAGTCATGGGAAAACATGGGCTAGGAGTAATGAATGAAAATGGAGAGCTATTCGCAAACTTCTGTGCTTCATATCAACTGGCTATAGGAGGAAGCATGTTTCCACATAAGAGAATACACAAGGCAACATGGATATCACCAGACCATAGAACAGAAAATCAGATTGATCATATATGCATAAACAAGAAGTTTAGATCATCATTGCAGGATGTAAAGGTATATAGAGGAGCAGATGTGGCATCAGATCACCATCTTCTGATAGCCAAAGTAAAAATGAAACTCAAGAGATATGCAACAATGCAAAATTATAGACAACAGTTTAATGTAAGACAGCTAAGAAATCAAGAAACAAGAGACAAATTTGCGGTCACAGTATCCAATAAATTCCAAGTGCTCCAACAGCTGGAAGATGTAGAGAATACAGAAGACTATTGGCAGCAGGTCAAAACAGTATGGAAGGAGACATGTGAAGAAATACTGGGGAAAAGGGAAAGACAACAAAAAGCATGGATAACAACAGAAACCATCAATAAGATAAAAGACAGAAAAAACAAGAAAGCAGAGTTAAACACAAGCAAAACTAGAAGCTCCAAAGCCAAGGCTCAAGAAGTGTACACAGAAGCAAACAAAGAAGTAAAAAGAAGTATCAAAAGAGACAAGAGGAAGTATATTGAGGAGTTGGCAAGAGAGGCAGAAGATGCTGCAGCCAAAGGAAATATGAGAGAACTGTATAGCAGCACAAAGAAGCTAACAGGGAAATACAAGCAAACAAGTTGCCTCATAAAAGACAAGAATGGGAAACTGCTCAGCAATATACAAGAGCAAATGAAGAGGTGGACAGAATATTTTGGGGACCTTCTCAATAGACCAGCTCCACAAAACCCGCCGGACATCCAGCCAGCAGAAGAAGAGCTACAAATTAACGGTGAAAGACCAACGAAGGAAGAAATAAAGAAAGCCATAAAGCTTCTAAGAGAGGGAAAAGCGTCTGGACCTGATGGCATTCCAGCAGAGGCCATCAAAGCAGATATCGACACGGCTACAGAGATGTTATATAAATTACTTGGTAAAGTCTGGGAAAAGGAAGAGATACCAGCAGAATGGAAGGAAGGATATCTGGTTAAGTTGCCTAAGAAGGGAAATTTACAAGAGTGCACAAATTATAGAGGAATAATGTTACTATCAGTGCCAGGAAAAGTATTTTTTTATTTTTTTTTTTTTTTCCTTAACCAGCGGCACTTGGGCTTTCAGCCCTTCGGCCCAATGACATGTCATTGCGAGGCTGGGGAACCTGAGGACTTTCCTTCCAACCCGGTCAGGAGCTTCGCTCCTTCCCATCCACAGAGGGTTTCTCACAGGAGCCGTTCAGGCTATTCAGTCAAATTTCCGGCCGTAAACATTTCTTCAAACGCCGACGCCCGGGTTTGAACCATGAACACCTGGTCGCCAGTACAACGCCGAAGCCATTACACCAGCGCGGCTCCCCAGGAAAAGTATTAAACAGGATTATCCTTGAGAGATTAAAAGAGTCCATAGACAAGAAACTGAGAGATGAACAAGCAGGTTTTCGACAAAACAGATCATGTACAGACCAGATAGCCACTTTGAGAATAATAGTTGAACAAAGTCTGGAATGGAATTCACCACTATACATCGGATTTGTGGACTACGAAAAGGCATTTGACAGTGTAGACAGAGAATCACTTTGGAAATTGATGAGGCATTATGGAGTTCCCCTGAAGATCATTAATTTAATAAAGAAAACATATGAAGACATGACATGCAGAGTTCTTCACGAAGGACAGCTTACAGAACCGTTTGGGATAAGAACAGGAGTGCGACAGGGATGCCTCTTGTCTCCATTTCTTTTCTTGCTGGCAATAGATTGGGTTATGAGATCATCGACAACACACAACAGAAATGGAATCCAGTGGACTCTGACTAAGCAGTTGGATGATCTGGATTTTGCTGATGACTTGGCTCTTCTGTCCCATAACCGTAATCAGATGCAGGACAAATTGAAAACACTCGATGAGAGGTCACAGCAATTGGGTCTGAAAATACACAGGGAAAAGACAAAAATAATGAGAATAAATGCAGGTAATGATAACAGGGTTGAACTTGAAGAAACACCAATTCAAGATGTAGAATCATACACATATCTTGGCAGTAATATAGACAAAGTTGGAGGGACAGACAGCGATATCAAAATAAGAATACAAAAGGCAAGAGGAGCTTTCATTGCATTGGGAAATATATGGAGATCAAGAGAAATCGGATCCAACACGAAAATAAGAATCTTCAATTCAAATGTGAAGTCAGTCCTATTGTATGGCTCGGAGACATGGAGAACAACAAAGACAACAACCAAAAAGCTACAGACTTTCATAAATGGGTGCTTGCGTAGAATAGAGGGATTAAAATGGTATGACAAGGTTACCAACGTGGAACTGATGACAAGAACTAGACAAGTGCCAGTGGAACAAGGATGAGAAGAAGACGATGGCGATGGATAGGACACACACTGAGGAAACCTGTTGATAGCATTACAAGGCAGTCCTTGTTCTGGAACCCCCAGGGCAAGAGAGGCAGAGGAAGACCAAGAAGTACATGGAGAAGAGAGTTGGAAACAGAGGTGAAAATGATGAGGAGAACATGGAAAGAACTTGAGATGATGGCACGGGACAGGAGGACTTGGCATGTGTTTGTTGAAGGCCTATGCTCCTTTGGGAGTGGAGGGTTATGAATGAACTGTATTCAAAAATAAATATTAACAGTTGTCTGTGATGGCGTTATCTTCTTGATGAAGTTTCATCCGTTGTAAGTATTGAGAACCGTCACCGTTATTCTTTGACCTTCACGTTGATGTTTAATACGAGGTATTTGACAATGAGATTCGTTTGGTGGATTTATTAGTGCAAGGGTGTATACGCACACAGTGTCGTGTGTGTACTGTTTATGTGTGCCCATAAAGCCAGTGTGTGAATATGGTAGTTATTTCCTACATGTAATGTCAGTATGTGTGCCAATGTAATTGATATTCAGGAACCGTGTAAATAAATGTATTGGAACTGTAACCAGTGGTGTTGGGTTAATTCGTACGAGCCATTGTTAATCATCACCTACATACGACCCACACCCATCATATAATAAGTTCTTTTACAGGCACATATGCCCCTTTTTGCACCTCCAACAATATTTTTTGGTGGAACGTGGTGCCAGTGTGGTCATCAAACTTTCTTCCATGCAAAGAAATCAACTCCACCTTACTAAACATTGCGATTTAAGACTCCTGCTATGGGATTTTAGACCAGACATTGAGAAATTGGTATCACTTCATCAAGAGTATATGACGCATTAGATTTTACCACTAGTGAAGTAGTTACTAAATGTGATCTATAAGATTCTTGTTAAAATAATAGACAATCAGACTTGGAAAGCTGGTATTACTGGATCAATTTCATCAATATTATTTCATAAAAAACCTCAGAAATGAGGTATCTGAGGAAGGTGGTTGAAGTAACAAGAAGAGACATGGTACGCAACCAGACGATACGTCAAGGCCTTAAATCCTACCCTCTGCAGACCCAAGTAGAACAGTCCCAATTAAGATGGTTTGGCCATGTCTGCAGAATGGGAGAAGATCGGATACCACGACAAGCATGGGAAACAAAGAGCCAAGGATCCAGACCCCGAGGACAACCCAGAGTCTGCTGGGAGGACAACATTAGACAATCTTTGAAGGACCGAGGACTAGAATGGAACCAGGCCAGGAGGAAGACAGCCGATAGGATAGTCTGGCGCTCTCTCTTCCAAACCTCTACACCTCATGGTAGAAGGGGAACGACTAAGTAAGTAAGTAAGTAAGTATTATTTCATAAAATAAACTGAAAAATTTTAATTGGATTTTGAATAAATGAGTAATTAATTGTTACAGTTTTGAATTTTATTTTAAATATTGACCTAAGTAGATTGTGCAAACTGCTGTTCTGAAGAATGCTTGTTTCTAACGGAGAGTGGGGGAACTGGGGATGAGTTTAGGAAACCAAGGGGTGCTGCCCGAAAGAGTTTGGGAACCGCTGATATAAAACAAAGTGCTACAGTAACCATTGTTACAAATGCACATAAATGCTGTCCCATTTCACTTCTTGCAAAGGGAACAAACAGCAGCTGTGGCTCCAAGCTCAATAGAGAATGAACTGAGAAATGATTAGACAATCTGCTGGTGAGAGTATGAACACCGACTGTGATGCCCCTGGCAAAATATCATGTCAGACATTAGACCTGCATTGAAGAGCCTAATATTTTCCTAGGAGAAGGATCGAGACTGATGGAAGAACCAAAAGTATATCTAAATCTGTTAACCCTAGCACTGACACCCTGATCTGCCCCTCTAAGTCTGGGTGTCATTACCAAGCAGGTAATGCATACCACTTATAAGTGTCTAGTTATACCCAAAGATGGAAGACACTTTGTTCTAGAACTATGGTAGCCAACCCAGGAGCTGTGAGACCCAACTTTAGACACACTAACCTCTCTAAAGATTTACCATGATAAAATCATGTCTGTTTTCAGGTTTCGTAGTGTTTATAATTTGGAATAATTCCAGCCTATATATAATTGTTATCTCTGCCGGATGATTTTCTTCCTGCATGTCTATTAACCAGACTAGTTGAAAATTCAAATTAAATTATATTTGACCAAATGTTAACATGACTTTAAAGAACAGATCATGTTCCTATCTTATGTAGTTTATGACTAACGTGAATTTTAATAAGCTAGCTATTGGGCTTTCACTTGGAACACAGGGGAAAAATATCTTAATTCCTGGGAATACTGTACTTTTAAATGTTGACAAAACCAACGGGCTGATCACCCGTTTGCCAGTCACTTCGATTACGGAAACAACAGCAGATGGATTGATTTGCCGTTGCCCTAAAGACGCCAATAGCGTGATGGGAAACAATGGCAAAGAAAACCTATCTGCTGTTGCCCTAAGACGCCACTAGGCGTAATGGCCACTGACTGCTTTGACGGTCGGTGGCTAAGGACGGAAGAAGAAGAAGAAGAAATGTTGACAAGAGAGGGTTAGTCCATAATTTTCCCAGCTGAACTATTCATTTTGTTTTCTCCCCCACTTAGAGATCTAATAAACCATGCTCAGGGATCAACCAGTTGTCAACCCCTGCTCTAGGCTATAAATTATTTTTCATTTAATCCCATCTAACCTCATCATGTTAAACATATTGCTACACAAATCACTGCTGCAAGAGCACATAAATGCTTTGATGCAGGTTCCCAGCAAGAGAACCAGTTTGTGGGGGTTCAATGCTCCACAAGGAGCAAAACAGAAAAGATAATAATAAAAAAAAAAAAAAACGCACCTCAGCACAGAAAACCAACATCAGTCTTTTCAATTGACTACTTTATTTATAAATAACTCTTCAGAGACCCCAAAGATCTATGACCATTAAATATTCAATGTTATTTTATCAGTCAAAATCTATATCATATGAGCATTTTACATTCAAACAGGAGACCAGTTTACACAATTCAACAATGAGTTTATATCTTCTCCTTTAAAATTACCTTTAAAGTATCTAGGCCAGCAGAGACAGCTGTTTGGAGCAGACCTGGTACCACTCCTAGTTTGTCCGAGTTCCTCAGCAGTGGGCTGATAAGAGTTATCAAATGTGCATTTTGCCAGGATTTCAGAAATGGGAAAGCCTTTTTAATATTTTCTCCTCCAAGGGTGTCCAAGATGTAGTCAAATCTAGGACAGATTATTCAGCCTGGTCACATACTAAAAACAGCATTTTTCACAAATGACCTTTTGACCGGGCATTAACATTAAATGGTTTGAACCAGCATTAATTTGTATCCCTGTCCTACTGTATTTAATTTTTGCTTTATCTTGTGATATTTAATCCATCATTAACTTTTACAAGTGATGAATCAAAATTGCCATTTAAGGTTTATCAGAGATGCTGAAAAAATAACTCTCCAAATATTCTAGTTCATCAATAAATTTTATTTGCAATGTTTGACAACCATGCTGGCTTCTACAATCTTCTTCAGTACCATCAATATCATTTAGCTCCCCAAGGAGCACAGGCCTTCAACAAACACATGCCAAGTTCTCCTGTAACATGCCATCAGCTCAAATTCTTTCCAAGTTTTCCTCATCATTTTCACTTCTGTCTCCTGCCCTCTTCTCCATGTGTTTTTGTGTCTATCACTGCCTCTCTTTCCCTGGGGATTCAAGAACAAGGACAGTCTTGTAATGCTATCAACAGGTTTCCTCAATGTGTGTCCTATCCATAACCAGCACATTCTTCTCCTCTCTTGTTCCACTGGCACTTATCTGGTTCTTGTCATTAGTTCCACGTTGGTGACTTTGTCTTACCATTTAAATCCTTCTATTCTACGCAAGCACCCATTTATGAATGTCTGTAACTTCCTTGTTGTTCTTTTTGCTGTTCTCCATGCTTCAGAGCCATACAATAGGTTCTACAGTACCATGTCAGCTGGCATTAGTGTGATCATGTCTCTCCACAACTTCCTGTGTTCTACAGATGCTGTTTTGATTCATGACTGTACAAGGAACAAGATGTTGGTAGATCCTCCTTGCCTTCTGTCAATTAGTCTATGGAAATCTCTGCCACCAGCCTTTGACTAAAAATGACTTGCCCGCAAGACAATTAGAACGGGTGAGGTTAAGGTGTCACCATCTCCCCGGCTGTCAAGTCACAAAGCTTTCGGAATCTATCTCAGACAGTTTTATGTAATAAAATAATATACGAGCCAATAAATCAAACATAACTAAATGATATGCTCTTGAACAAATGACACTATGACAGACCACAGAAAACTGTACAGACTGTGCTAAAAAATGTCTTACTGTTCAATACGATTAAGCTCGTTCCAAACATCCTTTGTTTTGTAATCTATGGCATCTGCCCCTAAACCTGTGACAAGGTCAACTGCATCTGTGCTACAGGTTGCAACAACATGCATACCCCAGGCATTTGCAAGCTTAAAAAAAAATTATGTTGATATTTGAACACAATAAAACCTATCAAGAAAAAAATGTGAAAAATGTACTAGGTTGAATTATCAATTAAAAGAAAAACCCACAGCATCTAAACCAGACCTGCATAGCTCGTTTAATAGTTAGGTCCATATTACACTGAAAAAATCAAAATCTTCCATGAGCCACATGTGTAAGTTTGGGGGTGATGATTTGTTAGGGGGTATTTAATTAACTAAACTGTAAAAATAGACTTATTTGTATTTATTAATCATAGAAACATTAAATTTATATGTTGAATTATAATACGGCATGTTTTTAGACAAAGTAAGTCGTATGTTAAACTTTTCAACCAAATTGATTTGCATATTTTAAACCTAATTCAGTGAGTCTGTGCTGGGGGATATGCTGTGCACATGTGGGAATAGTGACAAATTTCTCCTATTGACAGCTGACTTCTGAAAAGGTTCAATTTCATTTTTAAAGCCTTGACTGCTCCACACATTTGAAATATAAGTTGATTTCTTCCCTGAAGCTGAATATTGAGGTCATTCAAGCATGCTGTAATATCCCTCAGGAGAAAAAAGATTTTGATTCCAGGTTCCATGTTTCTGTGCCAGTTTACTGTGCTGAAAATACATACCCTAGCAGAGCCTAAGAACTTGGGCATACGGTGTGTGTTAAGCATCTAACTACACACATTGTAACAGTTTCAAGTTCCAGAAATCGCATCGATGTATTGATTCACTTGACAGCAGGGCCAGATTAAGCCAAGAAGGGCCTCTAGGCTTTTTGGTGTTTGGGCCCCCCTTCATCTAATAGACTTACTTACTTAGTCGTTCCCCTTCTACCGTGAGGTGTAGAGGTTTGGAAGAGAGAGCGCCAGACTATCCTATCGGCAGTCTTCCTCCTGGCCTGGTTCCATTCTAGTCCTCGGTTCTTCAAAGATTGTCTAATGTTGTCCTCCCAGCGGACTCTGGGTCGTCCTGGGGTCAGGATCCCTGGCGCTTTGTTTCCCATGCTTGTCATGGTAGCCGATCTTCTTCCATTCTGCAGACATGGCCAAACCATCTTAGTTGGGATTGTTCTACTTGGGTCTGCAGGGGGTGGGATTTTAGGCCTTGACGTATCGTCTGGTTGCGGACCATGTCTCTTGTTACTTCAACCACCTTCCACAGATACTTCATTTCTGAGGTTTGGATCTGGCTTTTGTGGGTTGTAGTCATTGTCCATGACTTGAAAACAGTTTATAGTAGCAGTGTCTCATCATATCACAAAACAGTTTATAGTAGCATGTGGAGAATACAACGTGATGAACTGACATAAGCCCACAATCTTATGGCTTATCTTGTGGTTCCTTTGAAGCTAGATGACTTGCTCAAAAATTCACACTCGTTCACTACAGTGTTCTCTGGAGGCAGATAAGACTTCAACATTCAAGCAACCAGCGGGGCAAAGTCTACAGACAGGGGGTATGATGTGCTGGTGTTGTGGGTAGTGGGTTTCCCCCCTTGCTTCACCCTAGGCCTAGTGAATTCTGTTCATGAAAGGAGCGACCATTGCGGTGTTAGTCTCTTGGCCTAGCAAAACCTCTCATACCCCAAGATCGTTGTGCGTGGTGAAGAGCCACACCCTCCTCGAGGTAGTCCTGGTAACTGAGGGTGCGAATCCTCAGGCTAAACACAACGGATCTAGAGGAGCAAACCTCGATAATAAAACCGGTGCACTACACCGTACACGCCCTCTGTGGGTGGGAAGGAGCCAGATGGATACTGAACAAGTCTTGGGAGTGGGAACGAGTGTGGACTGCTCCCTGAAGATCGGAACCCATCGTACAGGCACAGAGACTCAGGACGTGACGATCCTATTGCCTTCAACTCTTGGTCACATGCCTAGAGCCTTGGAGAACTCGGCGTAACCAGCAGGCAATTTGGTGGCGGGGAAAGAGCACTGTGAGCCCTACCTTGGCTACGTATCACAAGGAGACGCAGAAACACCCCCTTTATCTCCCCCAGAGCTGGCACAGTACACTTCTGGCTTCTACCCGGGGCGTTAGGAAATCCACAGGCACCCCAGCATCACAATGCCAAGAAGATGACAAAGTTGGAATTTACTAACTCAAACCTGGCAGAGCAAGTCCTCCAACAGATGTGGCCGATGCTGGGCCCACTGGCGCGTGGACACGTCCCGATCCCCATCGAGACTTGCCCGGGGAGCCCACCCCGGCTCAAAAAAGCAGAGAAGGCCACTCTCCAAACCTCCGATGTCTTGCGGGCAGTGTTAGGATGTGCAAGAACATGGACAGGAAGACTCCACAACTTCCCCACTGAAGACACGCCCACGGCGACCGTTGCCTCAACTGGCTGTGTGTGGTGTACCCGGAAACGGGGCCTCCCAGTACTGAGACACAGTTAAGTCCCCGATGTCATTTATCGGTGCAGAGTTGAGAGAGATGGCTGAGCATCACAATCCCCCCTGTGTTGCAGCATGATGAGAACCCAGAATTGCACACTGAGCTTGGGGGGAATCACTTGGGCACCAGACTTAATACTGGCTCTTGACTGGATGGCCGCATGCAGGAGATTTCTACAATGGGGGGTTGGCAGGTGGTGGGTATCTGGAAGTGGCTCTGTGCAGGACGTGAGGATTCCTTGGGTGAGCCCAGAACCAGAGCACAGCATTGTGCAAGCTCTGCATAGTTGGAGAGCCCCCTGGATGACGGGGAATGCACAGTGTGCTACCCCACCTGTCCCCAACTGCTAACTTAGAACCAGAAGTGGGGTCCTCTGTATGCGTGCCAGGCCAGGATAAAATGCCTGGGAAAGAGACTGGAGCTCAGAACTCCCTAACTCAAAGTTGCAGGATGGCAGGAAAGACAGGGCTATTTTGAAGATAATGCAACCATATTTTCACCATACGAGCTCGGACGCCGCCTCGGTAAACAAGGTCCGCGCAGAGCAGTGACACCCCCAGGCTGCTTGCGAATAGTCTACTACTGGGAACATAAACAGATTAGGGATGAGCCCACTCTCCCGTTGAACAGGTGCTAAAGTCATAGATACTGGGCCAGAAGGCGCACCGGAAACCACAGTATCACGCAACTCGCTTTTTTTTTTTTTTTTTCTATGGAGAGTACACCGTCAAGCAACCAGCATGGTGCCTCGAAACTCTGCAGCTCCAGGTTATGGCTCACTGGGTAATATATGACTCAACCCTGCAACAAGAGGAACAGGCCTCCATAAGTACTCTATATACATACGCGTATCTCCACAACTATTAATTAAACATCATTAAACATGCGTTGTGATCAGATAAAGAGCTAACCAAAATAGCTACAGTCCCTAATTTTAATTGTGACTGCTTCATACTCAGGGGGTATCTTCTTCTCCCCACATGGTTTCAATGCCCGTCACTTTAACCTTCGTTATCTTCAGCTGGGATACATTCTTTTCTTTTCCTCTTTCTATTGATCTGTTAATTCTTTTCATATGAAATCCTATTTATTTTTAAAGTTATTGGAACACTGAGGTCTGCCGAAGACTGCCAGTGGCTTCTTGGTCTTACAGTCGTAATATTTTATATATCCATTTTCCAACACAATGTACTTTCATTTGCTTCAGAAGTCTACTTAGGCATGCCTGTGCTCCTAGTATGTCGCAAGCTTCCACAAAGGCAAATGTCGCACAACCAAAATTTGTGGGCGCCCTATCTGGGTTGGCCTCTACATGTTAATAATAATATATATATACATCAATAAAAGTGTTTATCTTACCGCAATCAATGAAATATTTCACAAGTATAAGGTTAACTAGCGATCAATGGCACAAGTTCAGATCGCCAACTTCCAAACCGCAAAGGCAATTGGTCACTAATTGCTCTGCGTCTGCTCTTAACCCTTCTTGGAGGAAATATTTTTTCAAGTGGCACCTATGCTTAGCAAAGCGTTCGTTTTATCCCCTCTCTTCCTAGACTAACCTCAACCAATCAAATCAAGTTAAGCCAATTTGACTTTCCTTCAAAAAAATGCGTTTAGAAAATGTAACATCCGAAGATTTTCAAAGTTGAGCGGTTACCACTGTGTATGTCTGTCTGTCTTCAATTTTTATTTCTACGATATCTCTGTTATTATTGAAGTGATTTTAAAGATTGAATGTGATTATTAACCAGACAATTGTCCTTTATCTAGCCAGTATGTTTTCATTTACTTCTTTATCCTAGTTTTCATCTTTGTACTTTTTCTTCTTTCTTTATTCAGAACAACATACTTTTACTCTCAAGCAAGATAACATATTATAGGGATTAATATGGTATTCCAATAAACAATAGTATCGTTTCTGTCCTTTCCTTTTATGTATCCTTCTATTAGAATACAATACATTATCTACGTTTTTCTTGCCCCTTTCTCTGCCCTGCACAGATTTGGTTTGCTAGTTTCAGTTTCACAATGCACAAGTTAATCACAGAGAGGTGCCTGTGATTTAGCAATCAGGACAACATCTGGAGCCGCGCTAGCGTAGTGGTTACAACACCGCTCTGGCGACCGGGTGATTCAGGATCAAACCCGGACGACGGCATTTGAGGATTTTTCGTCGACCGGGATTTGGACTGGATTAACTCGAGACCTGGCGAGGACATTTGAAAGAGTGTTGTCGACCAGGGACTGGCGGCTCCTGAGCCGACCCAGCTCTAATGGGTACCTCCGAAAACGGCGAGTATCTGCCTGAATGGCGAGGGACACTTGTCTCTGTACAAGAAAATAGAATACTCACGTAAAAATCAATGTCAGGTTAGACATTAAAAATAACCTGAGATTTCGCCTCGAGTATTAGCGGGCGTACGAAAAAAAAAAAAAAAAAAAAAGGACAACATCATCAGCAAATGCCAGCTCTGAAATACAGACCTGTCTCATCTTCCAGTTCTTTTTCTTCTTCTTTGATCCTTAGCCGCCGACCGTCAAAGCAGTCAGTGGCCATCACGCCTAGTGGCGTCTTGTAGGGAAACAAATTGATTCCACTTTGCTCGGTCGGTGGCCATCCTTCGTACAGTGCCCCAGCTCTGGTTCATTCTTTGCATCTCAGCCTCCACAGTCCTCCGCCAGGTTGTTTTTTGGTCGGCCTCTCTTTCGTTTTCCTTCAGGGGTCCAAAGCATAGCTGTTCTTGTGATGGCATCGGGGTCTCTTCTGAGGACACGGCTAACCCAGCTCCAGCGTCTGCCAGCTATGATGGTGTGCATGTCCTCTTGCTTACTCCGAGTAAGCAGATCTTGGTTGGTGATGGTATTCGACCAAAAGATTCGGTGAATTTTTCTTAGGCATGTTGTGTGAAAAGAGGACAATTTTGACATTTCCTTCTCTGTAACTCTCCAGCATTCCGCACCATAGAGAAGCACAAAACAGCACACAGCTCTGATATAATCTTAATTTTGTGCTTGTGCTGTATTGAGAGGACTTCCAGATGTTGTTTAGGCTAAAAAAGGCTGTTCTTGCCTTATTCATTCTGATGTTGATGTCTTTGCCTGCCCCGCCGTCTGGTGTTACTATGCATCCTAGGTATGTGAAGGTGTCTGTCTGTACCAGTTGCTGATTCTTTACTGATATGGGCTCAGGGTTGCTCACATTGAGCGTCATGACCTCTGACTTCTTTAAATTGATGTTCAAGCCCACCTGCTGGCTAAACTTATTAAGTCTATCCGTTTTTTCCTGGATGTGTTGATGTGAATGTGCTAGTAGTGCAATGTCATCTGCATATTCCAGATCTTCCAATGTAGAAAATGTAGTCCATCTTATTCCTCTTGGACTGCCCTCTGTTGTCTGGTGCATCACCCAGTCTATGACTGTTAACAATAAAGTGGTTGATAAGGGGCATCCCTGTCGTACTCCTGTCTTCACCTCAAAGGTTAGGTTGCTCTGCCCAACACTACACGTAAAGTTGGCATAGAGGCTTTTTATGATATCATGATATCACCATGGTTTTTGTTTTGGAGCTGCTGATGACCATTGCTCTCTTCTTCAGCTCCTCTTTCCAGACTTACAGGTTGGATTGAAAATGTGCCTCTGATTTAGGAATCAGGGCAACATCATTGGCAAATGCCAGCTCTGAAATACAAACCTGTCTCATCTTCCAGTACCCCACTGAATATTTTCTTGTTCCCTCCTTACATGCCTTGATGGCAACGTCCATGAGGAGTATGAAAAGATAAGGTGACAGGATATCACCTTGTCTTACACCAGTGGTGGTCCTGAACTCTTCTGACTTATGGTTTGCTGTTCTTACATAATTTCTGAAAGACTTGTAGAAGCTCTGTATAGCATGAATCAGAGGTGCTGGAATGTTCTTCCTTGCCAAACAGTCCCAAAGTTTGCTCCAGGGGACCTGTCAAATGCCTTTTCCAGATCTATGAAACAAAGATGGATCTCACTCTTATACTCAAGGGCCTTTTCACTCAGCTGTCTGAGTGTGAAGATTAGGTCTTGAGTACTTCAGTTTGCTCGGAATCCGCACTGGACATCATCCAATTATCATCTAATAGACAAAAATTTTAATTTTTTTTTTCCAAGGCCCTTAGCATGGTGATGGTATATACTACTGTAGTATTATTAATAGACTGGTATGTTAGTTTGTTAGCTTAATGTTTACGAGTATTATTTTTATTATTATTCTTATTAAGATAAACACAATAAATACATTTTATTGAAAAGCCTATGCATTAAAAAAATTTTTTTTACCTTATGCAAGGGCCCGCAAGAGCTCTGAGCCCCTAGACTTCAGCCTACTTAGCCTAATGGATAATCCTGCCCTGCTCGGCAGGTATATTGCTACCTCTTGACTGACAGTAACAAAATGATGGAGCACTCTTCCTTGACTCAACCACTTCACTTCAGTATGGAAAAATAAGTCGCTATACTCTGTCTACCTCTTCAACAGAGTTTTGAAGTGTTCTATGTTTGAGTCCTCTAGAACAGGTGTAGTTTACAATGGAAACGATCATTGTCATTATGTGCTCAAATTTTAAGACTTTGCTACATAACACCTGATGATGTATGATGCAGTGATGCTTGAACATTGGCCTATCAATAAAATATTCAAGAATAACTGCTCCAACATTTTGTTGTGCAAATAGCTGGAGCACCATCAGTACAAAAGGCCACCAAATGTGTTAAATGGAATCCCAAACTATCATTCACACATTTTAATACTTCCCCACAGATTTATTTTCCAATTATGCGACCTGTCATAGAGCACAGGCCAGCAAAGGAACCCGTTACACGCCCATTGAGGCATATTGGGAATATGGTGTTAGGCCCATATTATCTTGACCGTCGGCACACTAGGGGTTATGTGGTCGGCATCACGCCGGCCGCCTTAACCTTCCCAGAGTTGCTCTGGTACCCATTTGGGGCTGGGTCGACCCAGGAGCCGTTTGTGGCCTAAAAATATTCCCACCTCATCTGGGGATCGAACCATAGACCACTGCGCTAGGAAGCCAGTGCACTAACCACTATGCTACCGCGGCTCCCCCAGGCCAGCAAGTTCTTCATTAATTTAAAAGTTCTTATCAATACCTTTCATACTCTCATAAAAATAAGACGGGCGGTGTATTTTAAATCGGTGCATTCATCAATAGCTATAGAGTAGTAGCAGTATTAAGTCACTCTGCTTTAATTGACCACTTTGATTGAAAAAAATGTCAGCTATTCTTCTCTGTACTGTCATGCAGGATATGCTGATGTTCTCAAATATTCTCCTCTTTTCTAGACATGTGATACATAAATCAACATACATTTATTTTAAAAAATTCACTTTCTTTGAAGCATTTCCCAGCCGCAACAAATGTATTAGAAATGTGAAAGCTTCCATTAGTAACCGCATCAAATTTTTTCCACTAAACTTGTTCCTTTAATTTTTTTTTGTAAATTTGGGTCCAATTTAGGGAAAATCGAATGTTTTGTTTCAATGTGCCGCCAAAGGTTGTTTTTGTTTTTGTTTTTGAACAGCTAACGCTTTGCAACATACGAGGCACAGTATTTTGTGTTTGGAAAGAATACACATGTATTTATTTGTCCAGTGTTGAAAACTCTGTGCTCTGTTGCTATTTTTCTTTTCTTTACTCAGGGTTTCAGTTAAAAATTTCAATATTTTGTTGAATAAATGCATAAAAATGGAAATATGCATAGTCACACTTTTAATAAACAGTTAAAATGAATAATAAGCTTTTATCAAAGTCTTGATCATATTTTAAAAATTAATGATAAATCAATAGTACAAATGTAGTTTAACAAATAAAGAAGGACATTACCTGAATAGCAAATGTACCAATGCCACCTGAACCACCCAAAATCAGTATTCTGATGACAGATGAAAACATATATTAACGTCATGCACAATGAACAAGAATTCAAGTTTTTAAAACCTTCTTAATTAGAACGCAACGGCATGAAAGAATGTAATCCTTGCAGCTACAGTGAACCTGGAAACAACATTAATAATACCCCCACTGAAGTTTGTGGGAGGTGGTCTCTGAACAGACAAAGAAAGAATTAGTGCTCCTTTAGGAATATCTTCATCATCATCATCATTATTTTCCTTCATGCTCCTGTTGGAGCATGGATCCACCTCTGCAACTGGTTGCTGCAGGAAGACTGCAACAAGCAGTCACATGCTCTTGCAGAAATGCTATCTGTGGCAGTTTGTTCTACATGATGAGGTTGCCAGCCTCATGCACAATCTCATATCAGACACCTTGAAGGTGCAGTAGTTGTCTTCTTGATGTGTCCCTATAGAGATGCCCAGAAACTACACCAGGCATATCTTCCAAGCAACTAATGTCAGAGTGTTCATGGAGGCTGATAACCTCATCTTGTCAAACAAATTGCCACAGAAACCACCACAGCAGGAGCACAATTTGGTGCAGGCTCCACATAAGGGGACCAGCTGAAGTAGCAACTATGCTCTCTGGTGGCTTGTCTTACTCCACATAAGGGGACCAGCTGAAGTAGCAACTATGCTCTCTGGTGGCTTGTCTTACTACACATAAGGGGACCAGCTGAAGTAGCAACTATGCTCTCTGGTGGCTTGTCTTACTCCACATAAGGGGACCAGCTGAAGTAGCGACTCTGCTCTCTGGTGGCTTGTCTTACTCCACATAAGGGGACCAGCTGAAGTAGCAACTATGCTCTCTGGTGGCTTGTCTTACTCCACATAAGGGGACCAGCTGAAGTAGCAACTATGCTCTCTGGTGGCTTGTCTTACTCCACATAAGGGGACCAGCTGAAGTAGCAACTCTGTGTTCTATGCTCTCTGGTGGCTTGTCTTACTCCACATACATTTTATTCATATTTCCTATCTCACTAGTGAACACTGTTGCCAGTACATATTCTTGAATTTTGTCAAATCTTGTCCATCTATATGAAGATCTGCAATCATTATTTTCGTAAGTACCACTCTATCACATGCATCTATATGGAGGTCTGCATTATTTTGTCACGTTAAGCTCTCTCTAGAGAACATCATCATCATGTTCCCTTGCTTCCCTTACAGAGCATGGAGCCACCACTGCATGATAAGGTGGCCAGCGCCATGGAAACCAATCAATAGTCACCTTGTAGGACAAGCCTGAGGGTGCAGTGGTCCTATTCTTTGTCTGTCCCTTCAGAGACCCCCCAGGAACAACAAAGGGGGGCTGTGTGGAGAACAGGCTTAACACAGACACTCACCAAATCCTTCTGCCATGTGACATCTATTCAATATCCTTCAATGGGAATGAAGAAGCTGACAGATTGGCAAAGGAAGGTGGAAAACTATGTCAACTTGACACAAGCATAACTTATGAAGAGGCCAATAGTTTTATCAAGAGCAGATACAAGAGCAAATTGGAAACAGAGCATCCATCAAAACAAAATGATGCATATTACCAGATCAGCGGAAGTGAACAAGTGGTAATCTTCAGATTTCGCACAGGCTACAACAGATTGGGATACCATCTATTTAAGAAGCTAAGATGGGAGCCGCGCTGGTGTAATGGCTTCGGCGTTGTACTGGCGACCAGGTGTTCATGGTTCAAACCCGGGCGTCGGCGTTTGAAGAAATGTTTACGGCCGGAAATTTGACTGAATAGCCTGAACGGCTCCTGTGATAAACCCTCTGTGGATGGGAAGGAGCGAAGCTCCTGACCGGGTTGGAAGGAAAGTCCTCAGGTTCCCCAGCCTCGCAATGACATGTCATTGGGCCGAAGGGCTGAAAGCCCAAGTGCCGCTGGTTAAGAAAAAAAAAAAAAAGAAGCTAAGATAGGAACTACTGACCAGTGTAACTGTGGCACTGATAAAGTGACTACTGAACATCTACTTCAAAGGCACCCAACATATGAGGTACAGAGAAAGTGCACACAGCTATCACCAGTACCATTCCTGGAAAAACTCTAATAATAATAATAATAATAATAATAATAGCCCCTTCAGTCATAACTTTTTTTTTTTTTTTTTTTTTGCGTTCGCCCACTAATACTCGAGGCGAAATCTCAGGTTATCATTTATGTCTAACCTGACATTGATTTTTACGTGAGTATCCCTTTATTTCTTGTACAGAGACAAATGTCCCTCGCCATTCAGGCAAATACTCGCCGATTTCGGAGGTACCCATTGCAGCTGGGTCGGCTCAGGAGCCGCCAGTCCCTGGTCGACGACACTCCTTCAAATGTCCTCGCCAGGTCTCGAGTTAATCCAGTCCAAATCCCGGTCGACGAAAAATCCTCAAATGCCGTCGCCCGGGTTTGATCCTGTATCACCCGGTCGCCAGAGCGGTGTTGTAACCACTACGCTAGCGCGGCTCCCAGTCATAACTGACTATGGGAATGCGCCCCTGAGGTGACAGCCCTCAGCTGCTTATTTTCCTGGTGCTCCTTTCGACGTTTTCTCCTCACCTCTGCTTCTTGTGTGAGCCTCTCTTCGCCCAATCTGAGGTGGCGCCGTAAATAGCATCGCCACTTAGTGCGATCGGCAGCTTCATCCTCCCATGTTGCTGGATCCATGTCCAGTGCCCTCATATCTCTCTTGCACACATCTTTGAACCTCAGCTGTGGTCGCCCAACTGTTCTCTTGCCATCTGCTAATTGTCCGTAGAAGATATCTTTTGGGATGCGACCATCTTCCATGCGGCGAACATGGCCAAGCCAGCGAAGTCTGCGCTGTCTAAGAAGCGTATACATACTTTGAAGGCCAGCACGTGACAACACCTCGACATTTGTCACTTTATCTTTCCACGAGATGCCGAGGATGCGGCATAGACACCGCAAATGGAAGGTATTGAGCCTTCTTTCTTGCTTAGCATAGGTTGTCCAGGTCTCGCTGCCATATAGGAGTGTGCTGGTGACGCAGGCATTATATACCGCAGCTTTGGTCTTCATTGTGAGTTTAGAGTTTCCCCAAACACGCGATGTGAGGCGGGCAAAGGTAGCTGCAGCTTTGCCAATGCGGCTGTCGATTTCTGTATCCAGTGAGAGTTTGTCATTGATGGTAGACCCTAGGTATGTGAAGTGGTGCACCACTGCCAATTCATAGTTATCGATAGTGATAACTGGTGCAGCACCCACATCCTGACTCAGCACATTCGTTTTCTTTAGACTTATTGTGAGGCCAAAGTCCTTGCATGCTTTAGTGAAGCGATTCATCAAGCTCTGAAGCTCCTGTTGGCTTTGAGTGTTGACTGCAGCATCATCAGCGAACAACAAGTCTCTTATAGTGACCCTTCTGATTTTTGTTTTTGCCTTCAGCCTTGAAAGATTAAACAGACGGCCATCTGACCTAGTGTGAAGGCATATTCCTTCAGTTGCATCTCTGAATGCATGTTTCAAGAGTAAGGCAAAGAAGATTCCGAAGAGGGTCGGAGCCAGAACACAGCCTTGTTTAACGCCACTTCGTATATCAAAGGGCTGTGACGTGCTTCCAGCATATTGGACTGTTCCCTTCATGCTGTCATGGAATGACTTTATCATTTCCAGCATTTTAGAAGGGCAGCCTATTTTCAGGAGGATTTTAAAGAGTCCATCCCTACTAACCAGGTCGAATGCTTTTGTGAGGTCTATAAAGGCGATATATAATGGTCTTTTCTGCTCTCTTGATTTTTCCTGAAGCTGGCGGACAGAGAAGATCATGTCTGTTGTTGATCTGCCAGCTCGAAATCCACACTGTGACTCTGGATATATGCGCTCAGCTAACTTGTGTAGTCGCATTAAGATGACTTTGGCAAAAACCGTACCAACAATACTAAGAAGAGAGATGCCTCTGTAGTTATTGCAATCACTTCTGTCTCCTTTATTTTTATACAGTGTTACAATCTTGGCATCTCGCATGTCTTGAGGAATAGTTGTCTCTTCCCAGCACTGGCACAGCATCCTATGCAGGGGATGTAATAGCGTGCTCTTACAGCATTTGATTAAATCAGGAGGAATCCCATCACTGCCTGGTGCTTTGCCAGAGGCCAAGCTATCAATGGCCTTGCTGAGTTCCTCTAATGTTGGTTCGGCATCCAGCTCCTCCATAGTTGGCAGACTGTTGACACCATCAAGGGCTGCAGGCGTAACGGTATTGTCTCTAGCGTAAAGCTCTGAGTAATGCTCGACCCACCTCTCCATCTGCTTACCCTTATCGGTTAGCTTCTCTCCGCTGATGGTTTTTAGCGGTGCCGTCTTACTTTTATGGGGGCCAAGTGCTTTCTTTATACCGTCATACATTTGTCTAATGTTGCCTGTTTGCGCTGCGATCTGGATGCTCTCACTGAGCTGGAGCCAGTAGTCATTTGCACAGCGTCGAGCAGTTTGTTGAACTTTGCTTCTCGTAGCCCTCAGGATCTGTAGGGTTCTGGCACTCGGTAAATGTTTGTATTCATTCATAGCACTGCGCTTAGCTTCAATGACAGGTGCCATCACTTCTGATGAAGCATCAAACCAGTCATTTGACTTTGCTGTTTTCTTACCAAAGGTGGCAAGTGCAGTACTTTGAATGGTGTTCCGTAGATGCTCCCAGTTCTCTGTAATAGTATCACCATGCTGAGGGCTACTGAGCACTTTCTCGAAGGTCGCAGTGAATTGAGCGATCATGAAAGGGTCTGACATCTTGCTGGTATCAATACGTGGTTTCCCTTCATGTCTGACATGATAGAGTTTTCTTGGTTGTGCTCTGATTTTGCAGCAAACCAAGGAGTGATCTGTATCACAGTCTGCACTATGGTACGAGCGCGTGGAGAGCACAGACCTGAGGAGTGGCCTTCTGACGAGAATCAGGTCAAGTTGGTGCCAGTGCTTGGATCGTGGGTGTCTCCATGACACCTTATGCTGGGGTTTTGTCTGAAAGTAGGTGTTGGTCACGCAGAGGTCATGGTGGACGCACAACTCTAAGAGCCGTTGTCCATTTTCATTCATCTTGCCAATACCAAACCTGCCCAGACATGAAGGCCATGAAACATTATCGGCACCCACTCTAGCGTTAAAGTCACCAAGGAGAACAAGCTGTTCTTGCCTAGGTATGCTTTTGATAATTGCTGTTAGATTCTCGTAGAACTCATCTTTAGCTTCTGAGGCAGAGTACAGAGTAGGAGCATACACACTGACAAGGGTGATGGGACCTGTGCTAGTTTGCAGGCGGAGCGTTAACAGGCGTTCTGATCCATTCTCGCCTGGTTCAACCATTTTAGTTAGCGATTTTTTGACCACAAAACCTACTCCGTGTTCTCTAGCTTTATTAAGATCTTTCCCTTGCCAATAAAATGTGTAGTCCTTCTCGCTCACCGTTCCAGAGCCCGCCAGGCGCGTTTCCTGAAGTGCAGCTATATCCACCTGAAGTCGTTTAAGCTCAACATTAATTATGGCTGTCTTCCTTACATCATTTACATCCTGTAGGTTTTTGGATAGTCCAGTCAACATAGTCCGGACGTTCCAGCATCCCAATCTGAGAGTTTGCTTATTTCTATTTTTTCTATAATTGCTTGGTGCAAAATTTTCTGTCCACAGTTCGAGTTTGACCCTAATCCCCATGCACCCAATGGGGAAAGCAGACAGTGGCGGGACAACACCTTACTGACTGGGGGCTGCCCAGCTTGAAGTGGGCGGTAGCTGTCCAGTAAGATCCTAGAACCTCTCCCACTGTCAGAAGTAGCCCCTGGCGCCATGCCCTACGCCAATTGGGCAAAATGCTTATAACCGGTAACTGCTACTTCCCGTGTTTTGCCGACACCTATAGGGTGAAGCTGGAGTGTCCTCTCCAGGGCGCGAGCTTGGGCACAGTTATATGGAGATCAAGCTGTTGCCCATGCAGCATGTTCCCCCTCTCCACAAAGCCGGTAGATCCAAAGGAACGGCAGTAGCCGATACAGTTTGGTACCAGCCATGTCGCAGGAGTTGCCAGAATAATGTCGAATCAACATTAGACTGCCTTAGGGACTCCGACTCCGGATTTATCCTCAGGGTTTACTCCCGAAGCCAGTTCCATAAATGGATATTCCCACAAGGCAACGGTGGTTTGAATTCAGAGTTCCTTCTCTTAGATAAGCTACCAACCAAGGATCATGAACTCTACGGAGAAACAAATAATGTCAAGCTGACCACTGCTTTCTTTGAACATATCCAAGTTGACGTCTGAAGGTGGAGGAAGAAGAAGAAAATCCTTCCATGTTCCCCCCCACCCTTCATCTTCTTCTTTCTTCTTTGATCCTTAGCCGCCGACCGTCAAAGCAGTCAGTGGCCATCACGCCTAGTGGCGTCTTGTAGGGCAACAACAAATTGATTCCACTTTGCTCGGTCGGTGGCCATCCTTCGTACAGTGCCCCAACTCTGGTTCATTCTTTGCATCTCAGCCTCCACAGTCCTCCGCCAGGTTGTTTTTGGTCGGCCTCTTTTTCGTTTTCCTTCAGGGGTCCAAACCCACCCTTCATGTCTGTGTCTAATTCCCTTCTCCACAAGTTTTTTTGGTGTGGTCTCCCTGTATTTCTCTTACCCCGATCTTTAATTCCCAAGTTAGTGGCTTATGATGGTGATGATGATGATGATTGCTCACCTTTTCCTTGGAGCTTTCCTCTCATTAAGTTCACCAATAGTACACAAGGCAGCCCATGTAGTTGTGATTACATATGGCATTGATGCTGCTTCTATATGAGACATATTTTCTGGCTTCTTTGAAATCTGGAAGCAATACATTTTCCAATTGAAAACATTTGTATGTATGGCTGAAAAACTATTTTCATTTCTTTACAACAAATCAGCGAGTATTGTTAAAAAAAAGCGTGCCTTATTCTTAAAATCCATATGTATAGCAGTAACACATAAGCAAGCTAACAGTCTATATGTCATATGTTTACTATTGATGCAAACATAGCATGTTATTGTTAATCAGAATCGACCTCACTGTACTCCGGACAAACCCATAGGTGCTCAGCCTCCCTCAGCAAATGTCAAAGAGTATGAATGCTAATTGTACCTGTAGCATGCTGGTTGTACATACGATGGATGCATCCTCTCTCACGTCCATTTCTGCTAGTCCCACGTTTAATGCCAAACTCCAACAGCCTCAGCCTTGTTGATTCATCCATTGCAGTGTTATTATCCAGCAGGTGATCATTAATAGCCCTTAGTATCTCTCCCTTATCCACGTCCAGTGTCCCCACTATGGGTGCTCTCGAGGCCAGTCTGTCAGTTCTTCTCATTGCCACGTACTGCTGCTGCATGACCAGGACAGTAGATCCACACCAGTTCTTCAAGACTTGAGGATTCTATTGATGTTTTCCATTCCTACCGCAGCCATCCATTCTGAACTTTCTGAAGCATGGCTTGAGAGTCTGACAATATAACTGCCCTGGTTGATGGAGTTTCAGACAGCCACCTCAGTGCTGCAGTAACTGCCTCTACCTCCATTCTCATGCTGGAGGTTGTTGTCATATAGGCTCCACTCTGTTCAGCGATGACCCTGCCCTTTATTCTTGCAGAGAAGCCCCATCCTGATTTCTCACCAAGCACTACAGACCCATCAGTGTACACAATGGCATCATCATCCCCAGCATGATCACTTATCAGCTGATTAATCTCCAGCTCTGCTTTTCCATTGCCCCAAGATCTGCACTCTCTGCCAAGGCTAATGATGACCTGCTGGTAGTTTATCCAGTTCTCCCCTGACTTACTCCACTCTTCCGCTTTGGATACATTTTCAACCCTGGTCACCCGACCAATCGTAGCCTCTGCCTGTGCCATCCATGACATCCCCCTCTTGATCCTTGCTTCTTTGATGTCAGCTACATTCTCAAGTAAGGGGTGTCTTTTGTCGGTGGTTACCCGCATATATGCTTTTGCCTGGGCCATCGCATATCTGGATCTAATCAACAGCAATCTGAGCATGTATCTCATTGTCACAATGGGGGTATCACGCGTTCAGCCCAGAATTACTCGCATCCCTTCATTTTGAATGCATTGTGACACTGACAGCGTGAGTATTCCTAGCCCGTACTCGATTCCTGAAATCACGAGCTGATGATACAGGAGAAACAATAGTCTCTGTTCCAAGCGCGCAGCAGCCATTTTTTTTAAGGCTGTCAATCCTCGCTTGCACTTCTGCAAACGTTACTCCCAGATACTTCAGCCTGTCTTGCCTTTCAATGTTCTGCCCATTGAAAGTGATGTCTGGAAGGTCTGCTTTCACTATGGAGTTGTTCAAAGAGCACCACATCACACAGGCCTTGTTGGGATTGACCCTTGATCCGCTTTCATCACCCCATTTAGAAACCGCCTGTAGTGTCACTTGTATGCCTTGGACCATTTCCTGTCTGTCTGAGCCAGTTCTGTACATGAGTATGTCATCTGCAAAAGTTAATGTTCGTCCCTGTCCTGTTGGTTGAAAGGTTGCTACTTTTGCTGTGTAGATATTAAACAGCACTGTTGATAGTGGAGAACCCTGGGGTGGTCCCGGGCAAATGCGCATTAGTTCTGATGTTCAAGTGAAATGCAACTGATCTCTCCATTAAGGCAGCTGCTATCCACCTTGTTATCCAAGGGTTTACACCACATGCCATTATACAGTCTATTAGGGTTGCAAAGTCCACACTGTTATAAGCATCCTCTAGGTCAATTGCAACAGCCACCGTTTCTCCTTTACCCTGGAATCCCTCATACACATCGTACACAATCATTCCAGCGTTACCCCATGTTGTTTTCATAGGCCTATAGGTACCCAGAGTATCAGGAAGGATGTGTGCATTTTCGAGGTGGCTCATTACTTGTCTTGCAACTATCTTTTCAAGTAATTTACCATAGACATTCTGTAGTGTGATAATTCGATAGCTGTTGAGCAGTGTGGGGTCTTTGCCAGGTTTAGGAAGTGGCCGAAGGTAACTGTATAGCCAGTCTTCTGGCACCTCAGCATTATGTATGCTGGTATTGAAATCGCTCACCATATTTATAATGGCTGTGTCATCGAGCTGTTTAATGTGATGGTTTTGTACACCATCAGGACCCGGAGCAATGTTTCTGCAGGTTTTCAATGTGTACACCACGTCCTCTTCAGAAATGAGATCGAAGTATATTTGGCCCCTTGGGGCATTTTCTAGCACACTGTCCTTTATTTTCAGGCGGTCACCTTTGTCACCTTTATCTGTTTGTTCCACATATTGATTGAATAATGCTCTTCCCTTCTCTTTGTCCATCTTCAGGCTTAGTCCTGTAGAGCTTTTGATATTAGGGATGGGTTGACTTGTACTTTTCCTATTCATTCTTCGATGTAAGGACCAGAATTTCTGCAGGGTTTTTTCCATGCCCACCAGTGTCACAAATTCTTCCCACACTTTATCCTTGGCCTCCCTTACCAAGCATGTACATGACAAAACTTTTAACATGTTCACATTCAGAGGTACTTCTTTATCATTCGTTCTCAAATAACCATATCTATCTCTCTTATAATGCTAGCAGTCCAACTCAGGCTTCTCTCGTCACCAGACAGTTTCTCCCTCAACTGGGTTGGAGAAGGCCATGTTGCCATCCCACTCCTCTCGTGGAGCTGACAGTTTTGGAGTTCGTGTTCTACTGTTTGTTTGTCCTCCCCACATGGGCATATATTTGTCTGTTTGTCCTCGCCACATGGGCACATATTTGTCTGTTTGTCCTCCCCACATGGGCACATATTTGTCTGTTTGTCCTCCCCACATGGGCACATATTTGTCTGTTTGTCCTCCCCACATGGCCACATGTCTTGTTTGTCCTCCCCACATGGGCACATATTTGTCTGTTTGTCTTCCCCACATGGGCACATATTTGTCTGTTTGTCCTCCCCACATGGGCACATATTTGTCTGTCCAATTTTCAATTTGTTGTACAGATGGTACTTGAGTCTGCAGTGGCCAGTTCTCAGTTTGAAAATTATCACATGGTCTCTTCTTAGTAATGTATACTATGGTTGTGCAGTATTCGAGTCTGGGTGTTCCTTATGCCATTTTTCTCTATAGTTATTTATGATCACAGGTACTGAAATCCTAGTATCACAAGAATGATCTTTTACACACCTTTGCAATATAGTAAAAAATTATAACAATTAAAATAAAAAACAGATTGGGATACCATCTACACACCTTTGCAATATAGTAAAAAATTATAACAATTTTTTTTTTAAATCAGTGCAAAGTTATACATATTTCAAAATGGTATGTGTGAAATGTCAAATATGACAAAACTAGGTTTGCATTCAGAACCATGTGAAAGATTTAGCATGACATCAATGTTCCAGAGCTGGTCCATGCTTTCAATGTATTTAAGATCATGCCAATACATGCTGTACCATATTGTTCCCACGGGTCTTTGAGGAGAATTAAGACATACAAGACACCAAAATAACAGACATCTGAATTAAGACACAGAAGGTTTCACAACAGTAAACATCAGAAAAGGGGCACTACAATCTCAGACATCAGAAAGAAAGAACCACAGTATTAGATTTTAAACTTAAGACACAGACAGCACCACAATATCAGAATTATAACAGGATCATAGTTTCAAACATTAGAATTAAGACCTTGAGAGCACCACAATATTAAACATTAGAATTAAGACATAGAGAACACCACAATATCAGATATTAGAATTAAGACACAGATAGCACTACAATATCAGACATTAGAATTAATACTTTGACAGAACAACAATATTAAACATTAGAATTAAGACCTAGAGAGCACCACATATCAGACATAATAACCAAGACACATAGGGCATCACAATATCAGACATTAGAATTAAGAAACAGAGAGAGCACCACGGTATTGGCTATAGAAAAAAAAGGGTACCACAGTATCAGCCATTAGAGTTAAGACACAGAGATAACATAATATGAGAAATGAGAAGTAAAAACAATAGACACAACAGTATCATTCATCAGAACTAAGGCAAAGAGGGCAACATAGTATCATTCATCAGAACTAAGGCAAAGAGGGCACTATAGTATCATTCATCAGAACTAAGACAAAGAGGGCACTATAGTATCATTCATCAGAACTAAGACAAAGAGGGCACTATAGTATCATTCATCAGAACTAAGACACAGAGGGCAACACAGTATCAGACATCAGAATTAAGACACAGAGGGCACTACTCTATCAGACACAGAGGGCAACACAGTATCAGACATCAGAATTAAGACACAGAGGGCACTACTCTATCAGACACAGAGGGCAACACAGTATCAGACATCAGAACTAAGACACAGAGGGCATTACTCTATCAGACATCAGAATTAAGACACAGAGGGCACTACTCTATCAGACATCAGAATTAAGACACAGAGGGCACTACTCTTTCAGACATCAGAACTAAGGCACATAGAGCATTACTCTATCAGACATCAGAACTAAGACATCAGAACTAAGACACAGAGGGCACTACTCTATCAGACATCAGAACTAAGACACAGAGAGCATTACTCTGTCAGACATCAGAACTAAGACACAGAGGGTATTACTCTGTCAGACATCAGAACTAAGACACAGAGGGCACTACTCTATCAGACATCAGAACTAAGACACAGCGGGTATTACTCTGTCAGACATCAGAACTAAGACACAGAGGGCACTACTCTATCAGATATCAGAACTAAGACACAGAGGGCATTACTCTGTCAGACATCAGAACTAAGACACAGAGGGTATTACTCTGTCAGCCATCAGAACTAAGACACAGAGGGCACTACTCTATTAGATATCAGAACTAAGACACAGAGGGCATTACTCTGTCAGACATCAGAACTAAGACACAGAGGGCATTACTCTATCAGACATTAGAACTAAGACACAGAGGGCATTACTCTATCAGACATCAGAACTAAGACACAGAGGGCACTACTCTATCAGACATCAGAACTAAGACACAGAGGGCATTACTCTATCAGACATTAGAACTAAGACACAGAGGGTATTACTCTGTCAGCCATCAGAACTAAGACACAGAGGGCACTACTCTATCAGATATCAGAACTAAGACACAGAGGGCATTACTCTGTCAGACATCAGAACTAAGACACAGAGGGCATTACTCTATCAGACATCAGAACTAAGACACAGAGGGCATTACTCTATCAGACATCAGAACTAAGACACAGAGGGCATTACTCTGTCAGACATCAGAACTAAGACACAGAGGGCACTACTCTATCAGACATCAGAACTAAGACACAGAGGTCATTACTCTGTCAGACATCAGAACTAAGACACAGAGGGCATTACTCTGTCGGACATCAGAACTAAGACACAGAGGGCACTACTTTATCAGACATCAGAACTAAGACACAGAGGGCATTACTCTATCAGACATCAGAACTAAGACACAGAGGGCATTACTCTATCAGACATCAGAACTAAGACACTGAGGGCATTACTCTGTCAGACATCAGACTAAGACACAGAGGGCATTACTCTATAAGACATCAGAACTAAGACATAGAGGGCACTACTCTATCAGACATCAGAACTAAGACACAGAGGGCACTACTCTGTCAGACATCTGAAAGAGTGCACCACAATATCAGCCTCAAAAAAAAAAAAAAAAAACTAAGGCACAGACAGCATAACAGTATCAGACCTAAGAACTCAGACATTCAGGGCATCACAATATCAGATATCAGAACAGAGACAAAGACAGCACCACAATTTCAGACTTCAGAACAAAGACAAAGAGGACAGCACAGTTTCAGACATCAGAACAAAGACAGAGGGGGCACCACATTATTAGATTCAAGAATAAAGACACAGAAGGCATCACAGTTTCATACATCAGAATAAAGACACAGAAAGCATCACAGTTTCATACATCAGAATTAAGACAAAGAGGGCACCACCTTATCAGACATCAGAACTAAGATATAAAGTGTATCACAATATCAGACATCAGAACTAAGACAGAGGAACCATAGTACCAGACATCAGAATAAAGACACAGATAGAACTACAATATCAGACATCAGAAATAGAACATACAATGTACAACAGTATTAAAGAGAACTAAGATATAAAGAGCACCACAGAATTAAAGCGAACAAGATGGCTGCACTGCTTCTAACTTCTCTCTCCAAATGGCAAAAACAGGCTAAGAGTTAAAATGTCCAGCGAATATGAGTTCACGCTGATTACTTTAAATCAGAATGCCAAAAATATTAATTAAAATAATTATAAAACATTTATTAACAGTGAACACTTTTCATGTACCAGGAGTTCAGAAGATACACCAAACAGTTTCAACTGGCAATAAAAATCTGAAGTACTTTATGTAATATTTGTAAGTCATAAGGGTTTTCCTACATCATTTTGTGAGACCACAGTGTACTTGGCATGTGTTCCAGGCCTTTCTCCACCAATGGCACCCCACACCTGCAGAAAAATATAAAACTTTATACCTGTAAATTTTCACTACCAGAAACATTATAATGAAAAGTAAATTTAGCATTGTCAAAATGATGATTCATCATTTAAAACGGAATTAGCTATTTGGCAGAATCAATTAACCACTAAGGTTTTAATGAATGATCACCTATGTTACATCTTTCACCATGTCATATGGAGAACTAACAAATTGTCACGAAATGGATTTAGGACTAGAGACTGTCTACATATAGTGACAAGACAATAGTAAGAAGAAAGACTGAAATGATAGATTCAGATAGAAATATAGTGCAAACTGTGAAAGTTGAGACCATTGGCTCCGAGGTTGAGAACCGAGGTTGATTCTTTCCTCGCCACTTCGGACGTTTAAATTGCTATGGCCTCGAACCACCTCTAACTACCCTATGGGGATAAGGTTCAATTAAGATTCACAAACACCAAGGTACAGACAACATATAGCTACTGTACTAAAGGAAATGACTGATGCCAGCTACAATTTATACAAGTTTATTATACACCTATAAACAACAAACATATGCATGTCCCATACATCAAGTGCGAGGATGCACTCCTGAAAACAAAATCAAGCACAGTTAAAAAAAATGCATCCACCCCAACCCTTCTCCCACAATTGCAACCTGTATGGAGAAAGAAGGTAAGGTTAACTGAAATGAACTACACTGCCCTTGATGTCGCCTACACTCCAAACTAGCTGTTCTAAATTCTAACTCTAAGTCCACTGATAGCTGGAACGACGGCGAAGTGACTACACAATCTCTGCACAGACTTCGGTTCTACACAGCCTATCCTGAAATCTCCTGAACACAACTAACTGCACCTCTAAACTTCAGCAGCTGTCCTCTGCTATGATTCACCAAAACTAACAGTTCTGCCTATCTGTGCTGACTTCAGTAGAGAGAATGTTTACCCTATCTCTCTCCACTAACTCTGGACTTGATGACTGAGGGTTAACAAAACCCCACTGGATTCTGGACTGGAACTGTAGCGGACTTCTACCACTCGGAAATTACCTGCCCGAGTACCTATAACTGGGCTGTCGGCTTTATTATGGCCGTGAAGAAACGAACACAAAATTACCACACCGCTGGCAGCCTGCCAAATCTGCGTGTGTAACGAGCGTCAGAGCTCAGGATTTATCCACAAAAATCCTATTCGCTGGAAAATGTCTTCCCCTGGTTGGGAAAACGTATTTTCTTCCTCTCCGTCCACTACTGGCAACTAACGTAAAACCCTTGCGGTTCTGCGAATGCCCCAACTTTGCCGTGGGAGAAATTTTGTGGTCTCAAAATTCCGCTCTCATTCCCACAAAAAGCCGGCACCTGCTGTTTAGACAAAAGCAAAAACAACAGCTAAACAAAACGTTAATACTCTATTACAAATAACAATTAACTTCCTGACAAACCCTTAAGTCTTTAACACTTAAGTCTCCCCCGTCTATAATCAATACAGCTCCCCTACTCTCTCCCGTTATGCACCACCATACAAAATCATGCAAACAAAGTCCGCTCCCCCCACTGAGCTCCCTTCTCTACCTGAGCCCACAAGGTAAACATTGGCTAACCCAGATCGCCTGTTCTGCCTGACTAACTCCGAGCAACAACCATATTTTCAATGGCCCGTCTGGGCAGACGTACTGTGGCCTACTTCTTACGCTGACACTAATGCCGTAATGTTTAACACAACTAAAACTAGCCTTCTCTAGGAATTCCTAAAATTCCCGTCAATAATAGTAATCACATTCAAAATGAATACAAACAAAATAATTCCCTTAACATAAATAAATGTCATCTCCATCTTCTGAATACACAGAATAACAAAGCACAATCAATAACCTATAACCCTGTTTACGCTAGCATCTACCTGCCGTCAAAAGTTATACATAACCCCTGATTATCAAATTGAAAACCCCGTAGTTCAACCACGTGTTTGTAATTTTATGACCACGTGCTTATCTCCCCCTCGTCCCTCTGAACGTCGTATCAATAACAATTCCGTAACCAACGCGCCCACGCGCTTCCAAATTATGCCTCTTTCACTCCCGTCCACAGATATATGCGTAACTATATAAATAGCGAGCATCAATACTCTCACTAAAATCACAAATAAAAATACACATTACGCGCTCCCGACTATTCTGTAAATAAATAAAATTCGCAGATGCGAGTTTCTCTCCCGACCGACTTTGCAATAATACAAAGCGGTGATATCTCAACTTTTAAACCATGCCGCTATTCTTTCAACAAGGAATTAAATGGACCTAGTTTCTCATGTCTATCACTCAGATCGAATTGATGGCTCTGGAGTTAAGAATTAAATTAAACTAAAACTTCCCAAGAAACTTAAATGATCGGCTAGGACTAGAAAAATTAAATAAAGTCCTCACGCAAAAATTCATGCTTACCAAATCTCGAATGTCCTACTGAAGGCAATCGACTTGACTGGCAACCCGGCTTTGGCAATTTTTTTCCATTAAAAGAGAAAGAACTATGAAATATAGGCCTTTTATAATCAAGACCCCCACGCGCCGACTTCGTGACGTCATATGCGCGGCGTGGTTGTAAAGCCAATGAGAGCTCTGCATTTCAACTGCAGTTATCTCTC
Source organism: Oreohelix idahoensis (assembly GCA_024509875.1). Lineage (NCBI taxonomy): Eukaryota > Metazoa > Mollusca > Gastropoda > Stylommatophora > Oreohelicidae > Oreohelix > Oreohelix idahoensis. The sequence goes on from JAMPIV010022070.1 coordinate 576,190, forward strand.
AGCCAATCAGAACCTAGATCGTTCTGATGTAACGTGCATGGGTTTTAGACAAAGAAACGAGATTAAGCCTAGCCCTATACTGCGGAAATGAAGCAAAAATGGCCGCAAATAATTTAACTCCCGAAAAATGCGTATATGGCCACGCAATATCTTTAAAAAAAGACAATCTGGTGCCAATCCTGATCTAGCATCTATAATCTTTCTTCTAGAAAAATACTGTCTAATTCCCTACACCCCCATTCTAAACACATAAAGAAGAACCATAAAGCAGATGAGATCAAACTCCCTCGTGATCTCATCTTGAAAAAAACGTAAATAATAGAAGGAGAAGAAACATGGAGAAGGATTTCCTGTAAGCCCTCCTAAAAATAGTGAACAAAATGCAAGGAGAAAAAGACATGGGCCATTTGAAAGACAGGATCTCAGTACTTTCGTCACATCACTCCCACCTTCGAAGATTGAGCATCGATCTCATTACTGAAATCTCTGTGTTTCACACTGGCCCTTAACTCTGTCTACAAGGCTGTCTGTCCTTACCCCTCCTATTCAGTGTTCTTCGACCTTCCTCTTTTGCGTTTCCTCCTTCCTCCTCTCCTAGAATGAGCTCCTATGCTCCGTTGGGAGAGTTGATCTCTCTTCAGACCTGTGCCGTCTAATGGCGGGTCTGAACTTTCCCTTGCTATGACCGTCAAAAGGCTGTCCTGGTCAGCTGATGTGACCGACGGGCGCTGTGGCGACCTGGCGATGGCGACTTCCTCGCTGCGCGTCAGCAGAGTTGTGACTGCTGGTACCGTGCGAAACTGATGCAACGTCTCGGGTTCCTCTGGTGTAGAGCCTCCGATTTCTTGCTGGGTGTCTATTGAGTCCTCACTGATCTCAATAGCGTCTACCTTTGAAGAAAGGTAGGTAAGATCTGCCCCTGGCAGTGGTTCTGGACTCGCTCTTCCCCTACCAATCTGAAGCGGGACAGAGCTCTCCAAAATAGCTCCTTGCAAATGCGTAAGGTCGCTTTTCTCACTCTTTTCTGGCCTGAAAAGTTGGTGAGATGAAAATGTAGACCACGGGAGCTCTCCGTCTAACACCCTGGTTCTACCTTCAACCTTGCCCTCCCCTGTGAGAGTTACTGGCGTCGGTTGGAATGTGTCCTGCAGTGACACTTGACGGTTTAAGATCCCGTTAGATCGCGGAGAATCTGAGATAAAGCTCTCAGTAACTGGTTCCAATGTTCCGTGAAACGAATTGGAAAAGATAGCCAATTTTTCAGGCTGCTCGTTACAAGAGTTGTTTCCTGTAAACGAGATACGAGAGTTGTGGGGCCCATCTCCGTTTATAGGCAAACGGATATTCAGATCACTGTCCTCCTCCGTTTGAGTAAAGTGCTGGTCGGATGGGGCTCCAGGGCTGGTTGGAACTATATGCTCGCTCAGACCGCTATCTTGTGCCCTATGAAGATGGCGCTGGTCGTTGACATATGTAATACTGCTCTTGTCAGTATGTTCCTCACTTGAGGAAGCTAATACCATCGGGGGCCTAATTCCCGACAACAAAGAGTGTACTTCCGGAATCAGAGGCGTTACCCCTGTTTGGCCGTTTGGCTGAACAGGGCTGGCAGGCGAATTTGCCTCTGCAAATAACATACCACTGTCATCAGAGGTGTTGCACCTCTCCTTGGCACGACAGCTATGTTTGAGCTCGCTCGGGGCTCCGTGAATTAGGGGTTCTCCTTTTTCACTTATCTGGCCTGCAGTAGGCCCCCTTGCATCAGCAAGGATCGGTGTGGTCGGGTTCCCCAAAACTAAATATGGGTTACCGAGAATGAAGTCATAGGCTGGCTGAGCCGTTACAGCTGCCTTGATGGTGCCAGACACGAACCTACATTTCACCTCAATATTGGCTACCGGAAAGCACTGTGAAGTCCCTTTCCTTAAAACTCCACCAATATTCACTTTTTCTCTGGTCATCTGCCAGGGCTTCACCAGATGTCGGGCGACTATGCTGGGGTATGTAAGCCCGCTGTCAAATAAGCATGTTGTCTCAGTCCCGTTCACTTCTGCTGGCCCGCTGTTGGAAAACAACTTCTCTGACGGGAAGGGTTTCCACTTCTTCCCTTGTTTCACCCTCACAGGCCTTAAACAAGCCACCTGATGAGTGGGTTGGTTGTTTGGGCACCGTGTTGTCCAATGAGAAGTAGTCCGACAGAACCTACAATATCTCTCATTATCTCCCCGGTTCCTGACGGGGTCATGAGAAGACGGCCCCTGTGTTCTGTTAGGCGGCTGGGAGCGCATGTTATGACTGGGAGGGGGCTCCTTGCGAGACGGCCCTTGCGGTTGGTGAGCTGAAGAGGAAAACGAATGCGATGAAGATGCTCCTTTGTCCGGGGCTGGCAGGTCAGGGTGTTTTCTTTTCTGGCCCAGTACTTCGGCCTGGGCCGTCTGGAACCTTTCTGCAAATAGAATTATCTGGTCCAGTTGCTGTGCGCCCTGCTCCGCCAGGTACTTCCTTAAGTCCGGAGACATGTTGGCCTTTATCTGTTCGCACATGATGAGCTCTTCGAGTCCTTCAAACGATTTAGCCAAACCCGACAACTCTCTCCAGCGAGTGAGGTAATTCCTCAGCCTCTCCGCGAATTGGGGAAAACTTTCTCCCTTCTCCAGTCGACTTTCCCTAAACATCGTTTGGCACTTCCGGGGAGTCCATTGGAATCGCTGTAACAGGGCGTTCCGCAGAGCCTCAAAGTTACCTTGGTCATCTACCAGCATCTTGCTATAGACCTCATACGCATGTCCTCTTAGAGATTGAGATAATTTGAGACACCAAAGACTATCATCCAGCCCGTATGCCTTTGCCATCCGTTCAAATTTTTCTAAAAATACCTCAATTTTCTCATTCCCGTTAGGAAAAGAGTCCATCGGAAAAGTCATGGCTGCCATCCGGGACCCTCCGTTTCCTGCGGTGTCTGTTGCCCCTGCTCCGGGAGAATCTCCGTTAGCCGAACTGCCTTCCGAAGATCGGTACTGCAGTTCCAGTGAACGCAGGGCAAGTTCATGCTGTCTCTCTGCTGCCTTCTCCCTCTCTTGGGCTTCCCTCTGTGCTAACTTCTCCTGGGCTTCCCTCTGTGCTATCTTCTCCTGGGCTTCCCTCTGTGCTATCTTCTCCTGGGCTTCCCTCTCTGCTATCTTCTCCTGGGCTTCCTTCTCTGCTATCTTCTCCTGGGCTTCCCTTTTCTCTCTCTCCGTCTGCCGGTCCTGTTCCCTCATAATGTAAGCCCTAGTCTTGGCCTCATTCATCCCCATGCTTTTAGCTGCGTCCTTCCATGCAGTAAGTAGCTTGACCAATTCAGCCATCTTACCTGACAAATCAGCAGTACTCACAACGAGGGGAAATGACAAAAAAGGAACAAGAAAAATTTACTGTTACCTACTATGAATATGCTGTCGCAAAAACCCGCACTCAGACTAGCACCAAGTCTGACTAATAACTACCTGAAAAAAATTCAAGTTATCCAGCTACCCAAAACCCGAATTTACTTTCCTGTCAAGAAAAAAATTCCATTAGCCATCAATTACTTCTAAGTCATAAACAACCTTACAACCACTATCATCTATACTAACTGGAACCTGTGGAAAAAACTTATAGCTGGATCAGTCTTAATATAGCTCAAGTCTAGGGGATTTTTTTTGAAATCTATTTCCAGAACTTTCTACAGAGACAATCTATGAATCTAGAATTGATCCCAACAAAGATGATCCCAAGGACGACGCCACCACTTTGTCAAGATCACAGAATTGAACGTAACAAAGATGATTCACCGGACGATAGCACCCACTTTGTCACGAAATGGATTTAGGACTAGAGACTGTCTACATATAGTGACAAGACAATAGTAAGAAGAAAGACTGAAATGATAGATTCAGATAGAAATATAGTGCAAACTGTGAAAGTTGAGACCATTGGCTCCGAGGTTGAGAACCGAGGTTGATTCTTTCCTCGCCACTTCGGACGTTTAAATTGCTATGGCCTCGAACCACCTCTAACTACCCTATGGGGATAAGGTTCAATTAAGATTCACAAACACCAAGGTACAGACAACATATAGCTACTGTACTAAAGGAAATGACTGATGCCAGCTACAATTTATACAAGTTTATTATACACCTATAAACAACAAACATATGCATGTCCCATACATCAAGTGCGAGGATGCACTCCTGAAAACAAAATCAAGCACAGTTAAAAAAAATGCATCCACCCCAACCCTTCTCCCACAATTGCAACCTGTATGGAGAAAGAAGGTAAGGTTAACTGAAATGAACTACACTGCCCTTGATGTCGCCTACACTCCAAACTAGCTGTTCTAAATTCTAACTCTAAGTCCACTGATAGCTGGAACGACGGCGAAGTGACTACACAATCTCTGCACAGACTTCGGTTCTACACAGCCTATCCTGAAATCTCCTGAACACAACTAACTGCACCTCTAAACTTCAGCAGCTGTCCTCTGCTATGATTCACCAAAACTAACAGTTCTGCCTATCTGTGCTGACTTCAGTAGAGAGAATGTTTACCCTATCTCTCTCCACTAACTCTGGACTTGATGACTGAGGGTTAACAAAACCCCACTGGATTCTGGACTGGAACTGTAGCGGACTTCTACCACTCGGAAATTACCTGCCCGAGTACCTATAACTGGGCTGTCGGCTTTATTATGGCCGTGAAGAAACGAACACAAAATTACCACACCGCTGGCAGCCTGCCAAATCTGCGTGTGTAACGAGCGTCAGAGCTCAGGATTTATCCACAAAAATCCTATTCGCTGGAAAATGTCTTCCCCTGGTTGGGAAAACGTATTTTCTTCCTCTCCGTCCACTACTGGCAACTAACGTAAAACCCTTGCGGTTCTGCGAATGCCCCAACTTTGCCGTGGGAGAAATTTTGTGGTCTCAAAATTCCGCTCTCATTCCCACAAAAAGCCGGCACCTGCTGTTTAGACAAAAGCAAAAACAACAGCTAAACAAAACGTTAATACTCTATTACAAATAACAATTAACTTCCTGACAAACCCTTAAGTCTTTAACACTTAAGTCTCCCCCGTCTATAATCAATACAGCTCCCCTACTCTCTCCCGTTATGCACCACCATACAAAATCATGCAAACAAAGTCCGCTCCCCCCACTGAGCTCCCTTCTCTACCTGAGCCCACAAGGTAAACATTGGCTAACCCAGATCGCCTGTTCTGCCTGACTAACTCCGAGCAACAACCATATTTTCAATGGCCCGTCTGGGCAGACGTACTGTGGCCTACTTCTTACGCTGACACTAATGCCGTAATGTTTAACACAACTAAAACTAGCCTTCTCTAGGAATTCCTAAAATTCCCGTCAATAATAGTAATCACATTCAAAATGAAATACAAAATAATTCCCTTAACATAAATAAATGTCATCTCCATCTTCTGAATACACAGAATAACAAAGCACAATCAATAACCTATAACCCTGTTTACGCTAGCATCTACCTGCCATCAAAAGTTATACATAACCCCTGATTATCAAATTGAAAACCCCGTAGTTCAACCACGTGTTTGTAATTTTATGACCACGTGCTTATCTCCCCCTCGTCCCTCTGAACGTCGTATCAATAACAATTCCGTAACCAACGCGCCCACGCGCTTCCAAATTATGCCTCTTTCACTCCCGTCCACAGATATATGCGTAACTATATAAATAGCGAGCATCAATACTCTCACTAAAATCACAAATAAAAATACACATTACGCGCTCCCGACTATTCTGTAAATAAATAAAATTCGCAGATGCGAGTTTCTCTCCCGACCGACTTTGCAATAATACCAAGCGGTGATATCTCAACTTTTAAACCATGCCGCTATTTTTTCAACAAGGAATTAAATGGACCTAGTTTCTCATGTCTATTACTCAGATCGAATTGATGGCTCTGGAGTTAAGAATTAAATTAAACTAAACTTCCCAAGAAACTTAAATGATCGGCTAGGACTAGCAAAATTAAATAAAGTCCTCACGCAAAAATTCATGCTTACCAAATCTCGAATGTCCTACTGAAGGCAATCGACTTGACTGGCAACCGGCTTTGGCAATTAATTTTCATTAAAAGAGAAAGAACTATGAAATATAGGCCTTTTATAATCAAGACCCCCACGCGCCGACTTCGTGACGTCATATGCGCGGCGTGGTTGTAAAGCCAATGAGAGCTCTGCATTTCAACTGCAGTTATCTCTCAGCCAATCAGAACCTAGATCGTTCTGATGTAACGTGCATGGGTTTTAGACAAAGAAACGAGATTAAGCCTAGCCCTATACTGCGGAAATGAAGCAAAAATGGCCGCAAATAATTTAACTCCCGAAAAATGCGTATATGGCCACGCAATATCTTTAAAAAAAGACAATCTGGTGCCAATCCTGATCTAGCATCTATAATCTTTCTTCTAGAAAAATACTGTCTAATTCCCTACACCCCCATTCTAAACACATAAAGAAGAACCATAAAGCAGATGAGATCAAACTCCCTCGTGATCTCATCTTGAAAAAACGTAAATAATAGAAGGAGAAGAAACATGGAGAAGGATTTCCTGTAATCCCTCCTAAAAATAGTGAACAAAATGCAAGGAGAAAAAGACATGGGCCATTTGAAAGACAGGATCTCAGTACTTTCGTCACACAAATTAGGCCTGACAATGAATTTGATTTTCTCCTTCCAATCTTCAATTTGTTCCATCATGCATACAGAGTAGACAGAGCTTCAATTCTCAGACAGCAACAGGATATATATCTTGATAATATAATAACAGAAGATGGCAGATGTGAAACAGAAATAAAGACGAGAATAGGAATAGCCAAAGATACACTCAACAACATGAGACAGATATTAGCATCTAAACAATTAATGCACAAATTTAAAATGAGAATCATCAAATGCCATATATACTGAAGCACATTAAAAACGCACCACTATTATATATACTGATGCCGAGAAGCTGGCAAAAAAAAGTGTGGGAATGGATTTTCCCCGTGTTTGCCATGCGGTAGAGAGCGAATGGCTGCTGGAATGGAAAGTGCAAGATTCAACCCATGGGTGTGTGTACAGACTACATGAAAACGATGAAAGTTACACGTGCAACACGATTCTCAACAGCTATGACCCTGAAAATGTGTACACGTTGTGGCAGTATACTCGGTATAAAAAGGCCGTTGAGACAAAACACCCAGTACATGTGCTTGAAATGCCACGACTATCTGAAAACGACCGCCAACGAGCCATTGGTATGCTGGAGACCGGAATGAGCTCGCGGGCCATTGCCAGAAGGATGAATTGCCACCACAGCACTATTGTACGTCTCAATGAACGTTACGGAACCACTGGCAGTGCCTGGGATAGACTTCGGAGTGGCCAACCACGAGTTACTACCCCTGCGCAAGATCGTCATATTGTGCTGAGTCACCTAAGGAATTGACTCTCCCGGCAAGTCAAACAGCAAGAGCAATAGTGGGTAGACATGGGCAAGTCTCTCGAATGACAGTCATACGACGACTCAGAGATACAGGCCTTACTGCAAGACGACCTTATGTTGGGCCAAACTTGACTCACAGACATCGTCAGCAGCGCCTGCAATGGGCAGAGCAACATATCAGATGGATTAGACTGCAGTTGAATGCTGTCCTATTCACAGACGAGAACAGATTCAACATATCCTTTGCAGATGGACGTATGCGGATTTAGCGACGGTGTGAAGAGCGCTTTGCAGATTGCTGTGTCAACCGATTTCGAGGTGGCAGTATTCACATTTGGGGAGGATTCAGTTTTCACCATCGCTTGCCTCTTCACGTCTTCCGTGGAAATGTTAATGCTGTGACATATCGAGATGAGGTTCTGGATGCACTGGTTGCTCCTGCGTTCACAATTTATCCAGACTTGCAGCTTCTCCAGCAGGATAACGCACGTGCATTTTTTTGTATTTTTGGTTTTCTCCCTTGCCTGCACAGAATGCAATGAATTTCATAACAATCAAATGTACAAATTAATGACCAGCATGGATTCATAGGAAAATGAATAAAGATTCCAAATATGTAAACTTGTACACACTTATATTTACATTTCACACTCTGTTCCTGGATTATACAGGTGGTGCGTTTTTAATGTGCTTCAGTATATATTCATCATTACTGTATGGTGTAGAAACATGGATAATGAACAAGCAATTAGAAGAAAGAATTGAGACCCTTGAAATGTGGATATATACAAGCATGGGATGCTTCTTATGGAAAGAGAAGAAAACAAAGAAAGAGGTCCAAGAAAACTTTGGAATGAAAACAGAATTAATAAAGGAGATCAAAAGTTTAAAATTAAAATATTTTGGCCATATAAAAAGACATAACACCTTATTTAAGACCATAATAGAAGAAGAGTTGAAGGCAAATGTGCAAGGGGAAGACAGCGCTATAAGTGGGAAGATAACATCAAGAGATGGACAGGAAAGAGTCTATCAGAGTGGACCATCAAGATAACGACAGAAGGCACTGGAGATCCACTGCAGCCGATCTTTGATGTGGAGATGGCACCTGATGATGATGATGAAGGGTTTGTTAAGCCTGCCTATACATCAAACGTGCATGTTGCCTTCACTTGAGCACAATCTACTGTTGAAGGTGTGAGGTTAAATGGATGAGCTGTATTCTCGTACAAGATGACTGAGTCATTACCATTATTTTTCTTTGCACTCCTTACACAGCATGAAGCCACCACCTTAGCTGGTACGATTACAGGAAGCCTTCCTCAGGCATTCACATCCTCATGCAGAGGTGGTTTCTGTGGCATTTTGTTTTACACAATGAGGACGCTAGCTCCAAGCAAAACCTTACATTAGTTGCCTTGCAATGCCTGATGGTCCAGTAGGCCTATTCTTTCTGTCTCCTCCGGGAACTAGATGGAGCAAGATGAGTAATTCAAATTTGTTTAGTCTGTAGTTCATGCATGGTTTTCTTCCTATCAAATCACCATTTGTTGTTTCTAAGTATGAGAATTAACTACTTTAAAAGTAACTTAAGTGTGAAAATTAATTGTATGTATTAACAGCTGTTTAATATATATTTTTTTTAACAAATATGCATGCAAGTATGCACAAGTATCTGACTATTCAGTCATTACTTGGACAGTCATGGAGGTGATAAGAGTCTATAAAAATGTCTGTATTGTACTGGGGCTTACATTCCATTGTTTTTCTAACAATGACAAACTCCCAGTGATTATTAGAGGCCATTAGCTGGTCAACTGTCCATCCTGTCATTACTCACTCTCACAGAGATGGTACCATTCCGATGGTCCCTGGTTTAAATTTCTACAGTGCTTGATACTTCTGGTTCTTTTTTTCTTGAGTATCCTCTTTTTTTAAAACAAGTGCTGATATACATTCCCCTATTTTCATTAATTATTGTCAGTTCACCTATTTTCATTAATTATTGTCAATTCACCTATTGTCATTAATTATTGTCAATTCACCAGACTGGGGTGCCCCTCAGTGTTTATTTCTGTATGCATAATGAATATCCCCTAATACTTCCTGCATCTCATCCCCATGCTGTTATCTCATTCACTGCATCACCCTATTTTTAAATCTTTATCTCACCCCATGGCCTTATTTTCTTCATTGTTTGTTTTCACATAACATCCTCTCTCTCTCTCATAATATGATTAGTCTGTCTCAGGCCTCTCTCATCACCACACAGTTTGTCTCTCAAGATCGTGCTGTCAGACTGCTTCTCTCATGGAGCTGACATTCTTGAAGCACATGTTCTACTGTCTCATTTAACAAATATCAGTTTGCCCACATTTTAACATAATGAATAGACGGCATACAGTGTTGTAACTAATACGAAAATTATCCCATGGCATTTTTTTGAAATATACTTATGTTTTATCCAACTGTGAATGTTCTCCTCGCACTTATCTGATCAGGTCCAAAATTCTGTCATAGCCAGGAGTGGAGCTGAGGATGAGATTTCAATTTCCGTTTAAATACTCCTAAGTAATGCACAATACATAACCTCTGGCAGCAAAAGCCCAACTCCTGGCCTTCATGTGGAAGCACCCATTTATACTAACAGGAGAAGGGGCAAACAGCAAGTCCCTGGTGCTATAAAACCAGAATGCTCTAGGTAGATGAAGCTCTTACAACTTCGATGGCAGTTCATCTAGTAAAAGGAAAACTGTGATTTCAAACCACCTGCTGCCTTGCAGGTAGGGCCAAAGGTCTAAGGACAGCAAACCTGAATAAAACTGCTTGCAGAAATCAGATGTGCCGGGCCAAACGGTGCAGATATCGCAGCCCCGCCGTAAACTTTGACACGCGTATTTTGCGCTCAAATGTGAGCGAACGATGGAGAAGAATCTGATCTTCATTTCTCTATTTAATTTCTAAGTTTGTACTTCAGTAATATACTTCTAACTCATCAATATTTCTGTATCTAATCATAATATATGTACTACATTTCCTAGTCTCCATCTAATTCCAGAATTTCTAATTTGGTTTGTTCCCCTCGGCATGAATGTCCCAACCACCCTTTTTTTTTTTTTTGCTCTTTAAGGAGCGTGAAGCCACCAGTGATATAAGAACAAATGCAGGGAGACCTGCATCAAATCACTTTATGCATTCTTGTATTAGCAGTTCCTGCAGCAGGTTGTTCTACATGAAGATGCTAGCCCCATGAACAACGTCATCTTAGTCATCTCCTCTGACATACCTTTGCTTACACACATACCTTTGCTCACACACATACCTTTGCTTACACACATATCTTTGCTTACACACATATCTTTGCTTACACACATACCTTTGCTTACACACATACCTTTGCTTACACACATATCTTTGCTTACACACATACCTTTGCTCACACACATACCTTTGCTCTCACACATACCTTTGCTCACACACATACCTTTGCTCACACACACGTTTGCTCACACACATATGTTTGCTCACACATACATTTGCTCTCACACATACGTTTGCTCACACACATATGTTTGCTCACACACATATGTTTGCTCACACACATACATTTGCTCTCACACATACGTTTGCTCACACACATACGTTTGCTCACACACATACATTTGCTCACACACATACCTTTGCTCACACACATACCTTTGCTCACACACATACGTTTGCTCACACACATACCTTTGCTCACACACTTACCTTTGCTCACACACATACCTTTGCTCACACACATACATTTGCTCTCACACATACCTTTGCTCACACTCATACCTTTGCTCACACACATACATTTGCTCACACACATACCTTTGCTCACACACATACCTTTGCTCACACACATACCTTTGCTCACACACATACCTTTGCTCACACACATACCTTTGCTCACACACATACCTTTGCTCACACACATACCTTTGCTCACACACATACCAATATAAAGCTCAGTGTGATTCCCAGGGGTCTCTGAAGAGACAAAGAAAGAATAAGATATCTGTTCTCACAGGAAAGGTCATTAAAGGTGACTAATATGAGCTTGTCCATGGGGCTGACAACTTCATCACGTAAAACAAACTGTTACAGAAACCACCATTACAGACACCACCATTACAGACACCACCATTACAAGAGTTTGTGCCTTGGAGTAGGCTTCCATCAGTAGTGGTGGCTCCATGATCCATAATGAGTGAAAACGTAGATGATGATACCAATTTAACACTTTACCAACAATAGAAACCACCATTACAAGAGTTTGTGCCTTGGAGTAGGCTTCCATCAATAGTGGTGGCTATATGATCCATAATGAGTGAAAACATAGATGATGATACCAATATAACACTTTACCAACAACAGAAACCACCATTACAAGAGTTTGTGCCTTGGAGTAGGCTTCCATCAGTAGTGGTGGCTCCATGATCCATAATGAGTGAAAACGTAGATGATGATACCAATATAACACTTTACCAACTACAGAAACCACCATTACAAGAGTTTGTGCCTTGGAGTAGGCTTCCATCAGTAGTGGTGTCTCCATGATCCATAATGAGTGAAAACGTAGATGATGATACCAATATAACACTTTACCAACAACAGAAACCACCATTACAAGAGTTTGTGCCTTGGAGTAGGCTTCCATCAGTAGTGGTGGCTCCATGATCCATAATGAGTGAAAACGTAGATGATGATACCAATATAACACTTTACCAACAACAGAAACCACCATTACAAGAGTTTGTGCCTTGGAGTAGGCTTCCATCAGTAGCGCTGGCTCCATGATCCATAATGAGTGAAAACGTAGATGATGATACCAATATAACACTTTACCAACAACAGAAACCACCATTACAAGAGTTTGTGCCTTGGAGTAGGCTTCCATCAGTAGTGGTGGCTCCATGATCCATAATGAGTGAAAACGTAGATGATGATACCAATATAACACTTTACCAACTACAGAAACTCAGACAAAGCTGGTGTCGATCCCTTTGATTACTACCTTCTTGCTGTCTCTGTGGATTTCCGCTTGGATTTTGTTCCGGTGTGGTAGCTGAAATTCTTTAGGCCCAGATACCAGAGCAGCCATCAGCGATTTAGTCTTTTCCGTAGTATTCAGGGCAAGTATCACTCCCTGTTGGTGTCTTCTGATACTTATTATGGCTCTTTTGCCTACTATATCCTCCAAGACTCAGAGGTCCTCAGCTGAATTCAGGCCGAAAATCCTCTGGCCAGAATCACACACGCTGAAAGGTTAAAATCCTGGAACAAAGAAGACACCAGCTTGATAATAGTGACTTCACAAGGGGCAACAGTTCCAGAAAGTATCACTATTCAGAATAGACCCTGAAGAACGCATGCCTACATCCTGCCAGTGATGCAGTGTTCAAAATGCCAGGGATTTTCACACAAAAAGAACACGTGTAGAAAACAGATGGTCTGTAGATACTGTGCGGGCAGCCATGAATACAAAGACTGCCCTAAGGCAAAAAAAGACCTCGACTACCAGGCGCCAAACAAAAATAGAAAATGTGCCAACTGCCTCAGAAATCATGGAGCAAGATACTGTGGGTGTCCCAAATACCAGCAAACAAGGCAAATAATTAGTGTCCATTGGAAAGGGTGTGTCATACCAAGAGGCAAATAACAGAGTGACAGCAAGTACTCTAGGTAATAAACACGAAGACAGCCTAACTGAACAAGTCAGACAACTTACGGCTGAGGTGAGAGATCTGAAACAAAAATTGCAAAAAGCAAGAGAAAGCCGTCAGCCACACAACAACAGAGCCTTAACTGTCAGATGTGATGAAATCCCTGGCAGCTTGGAAAGCGCTAAACAATTTATAAATGAAATGAAAATAATACAGCAACAAATACAAGAAGAAATTGCAAAGTTGTCAGAATTAAAAACTGAAAATGAAGAGATCCTTAAAAGAACCGAAGTAGAAAAACAGGTAATCACTGACATAACAAACAAAACAACAGAGAGATACAACCAGCAGCAAAGCAAAAAATCACTGAAGGAAATACTGGAGGACCTTCTACCAAAATCATCATCAAAACCCTTCAACAGGTGGAGATAGGAAAGATGACACAACAGGGAAACAACACAAATAAACACAATCAGAGCAAAGAAAGTACACACATGGAAAGAAAAGGCCACCACATATTGAACGGGCAAACGACATCAGACTATATAACAAGCCACATACAGCCAAAAAATAAAATAACAAGAGGGAAACAGACAGTCAGCGAGCGGTCCTTTTCATGACTAGGAACGTGCTACCATCGAAGAAGTTAACACCGTATACACCCTAGATATAACAGTTTTGGTTGAACAGGGTATAACAGCAAAATAATAGACGTAAAGAAAAAAAATCCCCAAAAAACTCAAAATTGCACATACAGATCTGCCTACCTCATCTCCAACTTTGAATTTCCTGACCTCTTTGCCAGTTTCTATAACTGTTCCAGAAAAGTCCCTGCCTAAAGTAAGTGGAAATTCTGTTCCTGATGTTAGTATACCTTTCTGCTTCCTTAGTACATTGATGAGATTTCTCCCATAGCCACCTGTGCAGGAAAGAGATGTTGCAGTGATTGCAAGGAATGGAAAATACAACCAAAACTGTACATCTTACTGTGGCCTGAACAAGCATAACTTCACCAACTGTAAAATTAGCTATCAAATAATATAAATACATATATTTCTAAAGCTCTTAAGTTAGTTACATTTCATAATATCAAAATGACCATTTTCTTTAACATTACAGTAATAACATGTTTAATGCTCAAGTTATAAATGGAACACTAAATACAACAACGTATTACAGGATCAATATAACACAGCATAAAAGGGCACTTAATCCTGACAGGTTATTCATCACCTCAGCTATATACACTACAGTATATTAAATGGTATATGAATAGTATACGAAATAATAAACAGTCTATAGTAATGTATCATTACTAAATAATGTAGAATACTGAACAGTATAGCAGATAAAAGAAATCTGAAGATTGATGAGTGTAGCAGAATGAGAAAGGTAGTCTTAATTGGTAGCAAGAGTGTAATGAGTGACAGTCTCAATTTATTCCCAATTCTGATACTTCTATCTCTTGCTACATGTAGTGGCATTTCTTGACCTAACTTTGCCTCTAAAATCTATTAGCACAAACCAGTCTTCAGCTACATTCTTTACTGTGGCTTAGAATCATACTGCAACAACACAATTTGAGTAAGACTTTGTGTGACCTGGCCTTACACGGAGGATTCTTGTTTATTTACAGGTAACATTCCTGAAATGATGTTGCAAGAGACAGAATTACACCATTAAACACTCCCCTGTCATGGTCAAAGTATTCTTTCATAGCAGACAATTAATCTGATGCTGATAACAGTTGAACTCTGCAGACAGTCTGCTGCTTTGAAATTTAGTGTATAAAATAGTAATGGTAAAGGTAGTCCCATACCCAGCAGATACTGCTGTAGGGGAGTGATGTGTTAGAGACTTCACTACATTATGTCCTGCTTTATTAAGTGGGGTGACCAGTTCCCATCCTCGCTGCCTTCACCTTTCCTAACTCAAAAGCTGTCAAGTATACACTGACAGCTGGGTAAACTGGATCGTGACGCTAGCACTTTTCCATTCCAGAACCCAGTAATTTGTTGTGAGAGGCAAGCGCTCTGACCAATTAGCCTATTGGACACTGGTAATAAAATGGTGGATGAAACTTTTAGGTCAACTGACTGTGGGACACTTGCAAGAAACTCAAAAGTCTAAGCCCGATTTTTTTACTTATTCTTTCTTATCATTCAAGAAAAGTTGACCTTCTGCCCCTCACCTCTCTTATTCATAGACCTATGACAGCATGGCTCTACTAGTCAATCTATCTCTTCATCTTATTTGTTACCACACCCGTCATGCACTTGGTTCCAGCACAGCCTGACCTTAACAGAGGAGACTGCTGTCCTGATGCACTCTGGCAACATGGATGTAAGCAAATTTTAATGGCTGCTTTCAGAAATTTGTTTGAACTTGCAAATTTTTTCCAGTTTTCAGATTTTCATTTTTTTAAAAGGCTCAAAATTAAAGATTGCCATTTTGAAGCATAAATATAAGGGGTAGTCAAAGCGAAGTATTACTGTATCTGTCAGCAAAAAAGTTCATATCAACTCCAGTTCATGGGGGCCTCCAAGAAGACAACAAAAGACTAAGGCCATTGCTCCCTTACGCGTATCATCAGAGGCAACTAATATAAATCTATGCATGGGGATGACAGCACGCTATAAATGCACTTGTGTAGGTTCCTGTGAGGGGACCCACTGCAGTGATGGCTCCAAAAGGGGAATGATTACATCAAGAGCCAACCAAACATCATCATCATCATAACCCTCCACTCCTAAAGGAGCATAGGCCTTCAACAAACACATGCCAAGTCCTCCTGTCACGTGCCATCATCTCAAGTTCTTTCCACGTTCATCTTATCATTTTCACCTCTGTTTCCAGCTCTCTTCTCCATGTACTTCTTGGTCTACCTCTGCCTCTCTTGCCCTGGGGGTTCCAGAACAAGGACTGCCTTGTAATGCTATCAACAGGTTTCCTTAGTGTGTGTCCTATCCATCGCCATCGTCTTCTTCTCATCTCTTGTTCCACTGGCACTTGTCTAGTTCTTCTCATCACGTCCACGTTGGTAACCTTGTCATACCATTTTAATCCCTCTATTCTACGCAAGCACCCATTTATGAAAGTCTGTATGAAACACAATGAAAAAGATGGAAAAATTATGTGAGTATAAGGGGAACTGATACTATGTCAAAAATGAAGAATAATACATTGGGACAGCAAAGCACAGAGGTGAGAAGGTTGAAAGTGTGTAGTTTTGGCCATGATTTCTGAGGGGAACCTGAGTGGCTGCAGACCAAACCTATATAAAGGACCTGAGTGGCAGGCCAAGCTAAGAAATTATATTATTCTTCAAGTTCAGGGGCCTGGTGAATCGTGTAATCTAGTAGAGGCCCAGTTCACTGCTCCTTGGCCTAAGCACCCAGTGGAATCGGAGCCGTGGTAGTGCAGTGGTTAGTGCACTGGCTTCATAGCTCAGTGGTCCATGGTTCGATCCCCAGTTGAGGTGGGATTTTTTAGACCACAAACAGTTCCGGGGTCAACCCAGCCTCATGAATTGGGTACCAGAGCAACTCTGGGAAGGTTAAGGTGGCGGGCGTGATGCTGGCCACATCACCCCTAGTGTGCTGATGGTCAAGAAAATATGCCTCAATGAGCGTGTAACGGGATCCTTTACCTTTACCCAGTGGAATCACAGCCTTTAACCAATTCTCTGAGCCATGCATGTATTTATATAGGCCTACTGAAAACAAAAATATCTATTTTATGACAGTTGAGACTTGTATACGATGTTCTAAAATTGCATTAGGCCCTATATAATAAAGTGTTAATTACCCAACATTCTAACGTCAATTGGATTTATACTTGCTGCATGAACTCTAACGAGCAACTCATCTGGGCTTTTAATTGTAGGAAATTGTGCCGATGTGTTTAAGGTTAGCTCATCAATGCCTCCATACTTATGAATTTGCCATGCAAGCATTTTTGATTGAGCGTTCGATGACATTCTAATATGTAGGCCTAACCGTTGATTTTCTGGGTATTTTACCACTCCAACACGAACGACGCCGTACGCAATAGCAACTGAACGGGAACTTATTAGAACACATTTACGCAAATAATGAGCATTTCTACAACTGATTGAGTTTGCCATGATTGAACAGCTTCGTGTATTGTCGGTAATACAACTGAATGTCAAAAGTGTCAAGAAAGTTTTAATTTAGGAAACAGTGAAATAAATTGGAAACACGCCCAGTATGCAGACTGAACAGTTACGGCAGAACTGAAATAAGTCAAATGATGCGTGCCCTCTGAACTATAATAATAATTTATACTCAAGTTTTATTTGCACTAAGCGTCATACTTCTAGAATTAGTTCTAGCCCGGTGAGACAATCATACTGTTTAACTCAATTCGGTACTATTTATCTCTTCTAAAACACTTTTGGCTTGCAAGAACGAAACTATGAAAACAAGTAAGAGTGTGTCATGTAGCCTACAGTTTACGGCAGTATAATATTTTTATTCTAGCTACCATCAT